>JAOXYH010000006.1:1076485-1086874 GCA_028566455.1 Botula fusca | reverse complement strand
TCTTCTACACCATTCCCCACTCCCCATACATGTTTCCCTGTTCGCACCATAACCCATTTTCTTTGTTTACACCAGATACTGCATTGTAACCTATGATGTGTATTTTGTGAAAATGCCGTTTTTCAGCAATTATATTGACATTACAATGTCTGTTTCCTCCAGAATCTTGCATCGGGAATGGGGAATTTCCCATACATGTTTCCCCTTCCCCACTGACACATGCAAACCTGATTTACACCATAACCCTTTGCACCATTCCCCACGCATACATGCAAAGGTAACGCTGAACGTTTCATTTGCTGCAGGTAAAGAGTTCAGGAATGATACAGGCTGGTACATGTCATGATGTAACAATACTAAAATACCCAATTTCAGTCTGTGTGAATTTCAACAAAATAAAAAACTGCCTGAATATCCAAGCCTCTCAAACTCAAAAACAATTCTGTAACTAGCAATCTTTCTCTGAATCATACAGTTACAAACAGCCACTGCCTCCTTTCTAAGACTATTTTTTGACCGATACCCCCTTCCCCCTCCCCCAGGTGCCGGTAGTGAATGCCTGTGAGCAATGATATTTTATGATATTTCTTGCTTCAATACCCTCCCCCTTTCCCCTCTCAGGTGCGGGTAGTGAAATTGCCAATGAGCAGTTATCCATGATATTTCATGATATTTCTCACTTCCATCATTCTCAAATCATCTAAAGGTACATAAAACAGCTTAATTTTTTCTTTCAGGTACATGTGATGGTGGATTTCAATCCATTTTACCTGCGGACCTCATTAAATCTGGCAAACAATTCTCATGTCAGAAATGCAATATCTTTATTTTACCAATGTAAATCTGATACTGAAAAACAACCCTTCATCAAATTACAATGTGAATTCAGATATACCTATAATCCCCTCATTAATAACTGAGCTGCATATCCATTTTTACTGCAGTAAACACAAGTCCTTTTCTTCCTCCTGACATCTTCTCGTTTGCTCATTAAAAGCTGACGAATGAAATCAAAATCCCATTTTGAAACTGACATATCTAGTTATCTATTTCAATGCAAGATTATACCATCTGGCAGTCATAATACTGAAATTTCAGTAAAAACTGCTGTAAAATTGATGTCCAAAAAAGGATAATAGCATTTCATAAACTTGACAATGACAAAAGCAGCTGGAGGGATCATCTTTCACAACAAATAACGTAAAACTGCACAAAAAAATTATAAACATTTAACTCACTGTGAATAATGTCGCTCATAAACCCCAAATAAAAAGTTTACATAACTCACCTAAAAATTGAATATTCCATGGTATTGCCCCATAAATAATCCAAACTGTGTATACTGATAAATTTTATCTAACAGAAATATTCATTCCAATATCAAACATTTTTTTATTCACTGCTGTAAGTTTTTCACAAATAAATCCATAAAACACAGAGTAAAAAATAGAACAGTATCACACGAAACTGCAATTTCTGGCACCGAAATCCATGTCTGAAATTTGTAATCCTCCTGATAGCACTACTGACAAGTTAACCATGTTAGTTTTGGCACTTTCCACAGATAAAAACTTGATAGTACTTCACTGCATACCCATTATAATCATTTTGTATGTGATATGACCCCCAGGGGCCTGATCTAAACATTTTATCCCCATACATTAAACAGCATGGTGTTACTGCCTTATATCACTATCAAAATGTGAGAAAACAGTGGCTGACTTTTATCTCATATAGCTCACAGTCATTCACATACTTATTGATTTATCTGTTAAAGGGCTCATCGTGCTATAATAGTCAATTTAACTGCTGCATTCATTGAATGTAGGGTACAGCAATGTCTGATACCAATTCTAAAATTCTCTGAATTTTTTTTCTGCCTTCATGATTAGTTAACATTACCATTTACTTAATTTTCAAGGACATTAAAGTCCTTCCTATGGATTACCAACTGAGTGAAAAGGATTTGATGTATGATTTCATTTTCAGCTTTTTAATTGTAAGGACAGAAGCCCGAGTGTCCAGACGAAGCCACAAACCTTGGGCATTTTGTAATGTCATTATAGGTATATTGACCTTTTTTGTACACTGCACAAAGATGGGGTGCAACCTCGACACCCTACAGCTACACACTGATCTCAGTCTTCAAACATCCTGCTTAAAATTACATACAGTGCTCCCTTGCTATACCACCCCTCTTTAGTAACGCTCCCTCGCTTATTGCCAAAAAATTTTCAAGGTCCACTTGTTTCTATGTAAATTGTCCCCTTCTTATAATGCCTTTGTTTTAGCTATTGCATGTCAGTGCGGCATAAAACCACAACAATCTATCCACCAATCGTTTACCACCAACGATCTTGCCTGGTCCTAAAGGTGGCAGTAAAACGAGACTGCACTGTACTCTAAAGCAACAGAACCCACCCCCACCATCCTTTACTCCTCCCAAATTTTTACCAAACTTAATGCAAGCGAATAGGGACAGCTCTGACACTACATTTCAACATCTGCAACTGAGACAAATATGTACCAATTAAGTTATCATCTGCTTACAACTAATCCAGAATTACCTAAACACTGGCAGTTAGACCCAACCTTATCAGAAGCAGATGATCTCCCCTTTGATGTCTGATTTCAGGTAATTAAGTTAGGAAATACATTTCAATGTGAATTAATAGGTAAATTACATTAATGGGGATGTTGTAATGAAGGGGGAAATGATGAATATTTCTTACAAAGCCGACCCTAAATGGCCGTCATTAGGCTTGGATTACTGAAGAAATACAGCGATGACATTTAGGAATGATCAATTTGATTGATCCAAAGATATCAAAGACATCAACATGATGACATTTATCTGATAAAAAAAAATCATGGCCTGCTACAGAATGTATACTCTGACATGCCATAAATTGTCAAGTAATTCCTGGCTTACGACCAAACATTCCGTACTCTCTGTTATGTCCTGAAGTTTCTCCAGAATTATCAGAAATAACACTAACAGAAGGCTGAAACTTAGAAGTCTGGACAAGCCAATACAACATGAAAACTAATGTTTTGGACTCTTTGAAATCTAATGTGCAAGACAGAGTGCTGATCAATTTCAATTTAGGGCCGTTCCAGAATTAAACATACAGGGGTGTCGGGAGGCTTTTTCTTTCCTACCCCACTACCCATTAAATTTAATCGATTTTTTTCTATGAGTAAAAATTTCTCTTGACACCCACCATCCACCATATTTTTATTACAACAAAGTTCCTCCCAACACCCCACATGTTTAATTGTGGAATGACCCTTAGCAAATCATATTTTTTAAAATGGCCCAGTTTTCCAAAAGATTGTAGTGGTACAAGAGTTACATTTGCCAAGAAACTGCTTCGATAGCCATTAAAGGCTTGTTCACCATATCATCAGTGTATTCAGTAGTTACCCTATCGCCCTAATGTTTTCAGAAATGCTACCATTCAGCAGCAGTCTTGTCAATACCAGAATAGATTGGTCTTTTGTCAGTTAAACTGATAGATTGACAGGGTCAACAGTCATATGTAAACACTATATGTCAATATCTACTGTGTAAACAAGCTTACTTATCATTGTTCATTGATTTTTGTTATTGCCCTGAAGGGCGATACTTAAACTTATCATACTTTATAAGGCGCTTTGGTTTACAGTTCATTTATTGTCCCTTTAACACATATATACAGCTTCAAATACGACAACTTAAGTTATGACTAACAAATAAAATATAAAATCTTTTTGGTTTAATGTTCATTCTCATTCACTATTTACCTTACACTGCTGTTTTTAAGAATGTGACCATATTTCCATTGTGAAACCATCAACTACAAGAAATTCACATTGCCATCATGTGATATATCCTTCAATAGGAAACGTTTTAATATACTATTTACCTGCACACACTAAATCCACCTGTGTATTATATCCTTACTTGGTTTCAAATTCTTATTTCTAGTAACACTAAAGAATTTATATAATGAATCGGATGAATTTCATAAAGCTTAACTAAATCCATAAATCTCTCTCCATGTCTACACAATCTCAAACTGCATATAAATTATCCATAAAACATCCACATCTGAATGTTTGGTCAGCTGTTCTATTTTTAGAAATCTTCTGGTCACGTCACCTCTACTTGTACGAGCAGTACTTCACAACACAAACACTCTGAGCAGATCTTTCCTGTTTACAATCACGGCTATACGTGAACAACAAAGTACGAGTCTTTTTCAAACGTTGACAAATATATCCTTTTCACCTGGATGTTTTATTAACCGGCTTTAAATGCTTTCCGCCACAGTGAACACACAGAGAACTACCCCAATGACAGGAAAATTGACTGTCGTAGTCAGGGTAGAAATAATACTATTGTACTTCACTCTCGGCATCGACCTTTGATCTTTACAAAGAAACCAGAGAGCTAGAATAACCTACTAAAAAACACACTTTACGGCCCACTGACAAATTATTATCACAAGGATAACTTAATCCTTTAAGCCGTCACAAATGCATTTTTGCTGCACGAATGTCAGATTTGACACTCCAGGGTATTTTTGTAATGAAGTAATTCTCCACAGTTTTGCCAAGCCACTCAAAGTTCAAGTATGCAAACACTGTGCTCATATTAAAGGCTTTTAATGCTTCTGGCTTACTTACACATGTCAGAATTCACACTGGTTCAAACTATTACTGAACATGCAGCATATTAAGAACTCCAGTATTAACAAGTGCATACTCTGCTAAAGTACATTTCACAAACAAATTACAATAAAACTTTGAGTAAGCTGAACTCACTATGTGGGCAACTTCCATGCAAAGGAGTTAAAACTCTCTCACTGGTAGAATGATCCTTACCATCCTTCGGTGGTAAAGAAAAAAAGCTCCTAAACCAACTGATTCGAAATATGAAATTTGAACTGTGGGAATTAACCTAAAAATAACTGAACTTCGGTGAATAGCTGCAACACTAACTAGAGTTTCTATTAACTCAAATCCATAAAATAACTCCTACTTGGGTGTTCAAATGACCAAAATTTGACTGTAATTTTAGAAATTACCTTTTATACCTCATTTCCAACCTTATCAAAACATCTCTTTCCAAATTCCAGCAATTAATTAATTATGAAAAGCATTCTATCTATGCAAATATTCGTTTCATGGATAAAAGCCTAATTTCACTTGTATTCACAACTTGGAATAAACATGTAAACTGAAACTCTGATGTTTGTAAAAAGTCAGACTTTCATAAACTAATCAATGACAATATTTTAGCCCCTATCACTGTAAGGCTTATGGTCTTCTCTTGGGGAATTAGACAAGCTTAGTGGAAATATCAAAATTTATTTGACACAAAGCTATGATAAAGTCCTAGGCTCAATATCAAATCTCCTGTGATTGCTAGCAGGAAATCCTAACTAAGTCCACAAGTAATATGGTTTGTTTAATGAAATATTCAGTTCTGATACAATATGGAACCAGTATATAGCTAGCCAAACCTGATGAATGTGCCCACTTCTAATTTGAATATCAACTGAGCTCAACCATCCCATCAAAAGGTTTAAAAAATAAAAATATTTAAATAATGGAGCATTATAATTGAAAATTATTTTTCACTTTTCCGCACTATTATACCTGGATGCCAGCTGTGCCTAATGTCATGAAAACTCAAGCACACTAAACCCAATTATTTAAATAAACATAAAATATTCAAAAAAGCTTTTTCTGCAAATTAACAAAGAAAATTTACATAGTTTTGAAAGGACAATTATATTTGCTGGATGACCTACTTCAAATATGATGGCAAAAAAGAAACTGAAGGAGAAAACCACTTATTTATAGATTGCTAAACAAACTTGAAAATCGTTTGATCTATTGAACTTGTTGTTCACATAGTACTTTACTTTCTTGAAAATCTGTTTCATCTTTTAAAGGCTTTCTTTTTCCATACATTAATATCTTTGCACACAATGACACTTATATACTCTTTTCACACTCCTTTATAAGCTAAATATTGATTACTCTCTAATGAGAGGAAGGCATTTACATGGACTACAGGAATTCAGACTTAAAGTAATATCATAATGTTACAACAAAATCTCCCTGTTTGTTACTAGAAATAAGGAAACAAGCTTCCTGCAATAAGACACAAATTCATTTGGACTGGTTGTCATCAAAAACGTTGGACTTGACAGGAGCAACTTACTGCATGTGTTTCTATGAAAGCAGAGGTACCCTATTGTGCACCTGATCCATGCTCCTGGTTTGGTGGAATCTGATTTGCTCATTTACTGTTGTTTTACGTGAAGTTCTGATCTAATTTTTCATATGTTCCGTGTGATGTTTGTATGTGTTTGCCCCTGGATTTTCAGCATTGTGATCACCACTCTAACCATGGTTTTGCCCGACTTAAAATTATCTGTTTGTTCATTGTGGTGGTCAGTAATAGGGGGCATTTAGGAAGTGTGCCCATTGGGAAACTCAAAGCTTGGCCATGCCAAGTATAATTTATTCCTCTCTGACCCTTACACGAGAAATATACTAAAATAATTTCTACTGAATCTAAGAAATTTGATTATCAGAGATCATGGTACACCTACAACAGATGACATGCAACAAAGTCATTATCTAATGATATCTGATTGTCTGTCGATTGTCATTATCCTATAATGTAATATTACCATGTAATATACATCATGTGAGAATATGAGACATAACATGACAGACATAACCTTAGACATTAACTGTAGTAAAGATCAAATACATGTATCTGTTACATTTCCCTTACTGTACGGACAATTCAAAGAACGATTTCTGGCATGGGGAATTTAAGTGAGCAGTCACCAATTCAAAGACAGTGCATCCAAAAATCCTACAAAGTGTACCTATCAGGTACAGACATAGTCCATGACACTATATGGGCTCCTTCCACGTATAAGACTGTTAAAAATTTACCCTCCTCTTAATGTTTAGTATTGTATACAGGAAACAAGCAATTCTAGGTGTCAATGTCACATAAATGCTTGAAAGTTCAAAGTGTCTGAAGTTGTGGAATCTGGTAGTAGTATGCAGAATATGTTTTCTCTGTTGTCTGCCAACACCCAGACTTCGTTTACTAATTACTGCCGTATAATTGGTATATTATTGTTGTCTGTTTGTAAACAATAATAATTGGATATTATATCTACCTAGTGAAGCAGTAATTAAGGTAACTAACTACTGGCGTATTATACTAGGGGTAGTCTGACATGATGCAATGAAGTTAGAGACACCTTAATGGCTGAATTTGTATACCTCTCTGTATAGTAATACAAGCAGTGTTTTGTGATCGATGTGTATCTGTACCTTACCAGTATTATTACACCTGTCAGGTAAAATTATCCTTTCAATGAATTTATGTGTGGAAATACTGTATGACTTGATTATACATTTTACCAAAACTCAAGGTTTCGTTTGCTGCCTTCTCCAAATGATAAACCACAGAAGTGGGGGTATCCTCATGTGAGCCAAAACCTGAATTAATGGATAAATGGATGTACACATATGCTACATTCAGTGTCAAGGTGCACACAGCAATTTCTCATATACATTGAAACAATGCCTAATTTATGCCAAGATCAGATGCAATTTGTACAGGAAGGCCTATTACCAATCAAACACAACCAGACTCCAAACCATTTTCTGTTGCTGTTTTCCAGTGAAGAAGCAAAAACAAGTTTTTAAGTCTTGGTTTCACCCAATCACATAGATTGAAGTCAGGACCTCTAAAATTCTGGTTTACTCAAACAGAAAGTTGAACAAATGACCTCCCAAAATTGTGGTTTCACCCAAAATTGGAAGACTGAACCAGGACAGTGACCTCCAAAAATTATGGTTTCTACTTTCAGTCCCAAACAGACAGTTGAACACATGAACTCCAAAAATTCGTGTTTTACCCAAATGCAAGGTTGAACTTCACACAAATGAAAGGTTAAACTCATGACCTCCCAAAATTTTGGTTTCACCCGAACAGAGGTGATCCCAAATTCGCAGCAATGTCAAATCAATCATTTTTCCATTTTTTCCTTGCATATTTGAGGACAGGACGATAACAAGGATTCCAGAAATATGTAATTTATACAGGCTCATCTCCGACACTTCCATTATCCCATAGCTATCTTCTGTCACTTTTCAGTAGATGTTTCATGCTAGGAAACAACAAGCAGGATTTACTTCTCTAAGCTCAATACCAACAAGCTTTTAAAGCAACATTTTCAAATGTTAAAACTTTAACGTTATTGATTTTCACAACCAAAGGTGATCGATGTAATTTTGACATGTAATTCGCCTATATTTTTTCTCATATCCTGATCTGAGAGATTGTGTTATAATGTCGTGTGTTTGGGTCCTTTGAAAGGCATTCATTTGTCAATGTTTAAAACTGTGCTGTAATTGGTTGCTAGGCAACAAGGAAAAATTAAATGGGAGTTATTTCCTGATTTCTAGCTCTAACATTAGAGATTTGAAATTTATTAAAAATGACACAAAGAAAGGCTGATCCATTAAATTTAATTTACAAGCCGATTAGGGCATGAACAATACAAGATTCTGTACTTGTAAATTAACATGCAGCTACACCAATTACACTTTAATTTTCTTCTCAAATTAAATTTACATAAAAAATGGTCACAATAAACTGATCAAAAGAATTATGGTGGAAATTTGTCAACGGAAAAATGAGAATCCCTGATTAATAGTACAAGGTATCACGGATTGACAGATAAATCAAGATAAATACTGAAAGTGGATAACAAGACAACTGAGTTCTGAGTAAAGATCAGATTATTTTTTGCTGATCAGTGATTTGTCTATTAATAAACTACATGGACATGTACATACGCTGGAGAATGTTGTAGAGTCACAAGAGCAGACATGAGTCACCGTCAGTTTTCGCCACAGCTGCCTCCGACAGATCTGCAGAATATTTTGGCCAAATACTATCTCCAACAGCAACAATGAAAATGACAGAGTCCACCCGCATAATCCACCAAATTAGGCAAAAGCGCTTCCGATGACTTCAGAGTGCAAAGTTCAAACATCATGAAAACGGCCCTTAGATGGACACCACAAGAAGAGGACGAACAAAAACTATACCTTGCGAAAGACTTGAATATGAATTAAAAGAGCTGAAGATGACATTGGAGTGAGGCAGAAACATTAAAGGCAAAGAGACATGCTGAGCGGTGAGACCTTGTGTTGACCGTATTGCTCTGACTGCAGCGAAAAGGATAGGTAGGTAGGTAGGTAGGTATGAACATGTAACCATTATATTTATGCTGAAGTTGTTTGGTTTGGTTTTAGACTGGTTTGCTAGTCTAGTCTGAATGTGGCTCAACACCAACTTCCAAGTAGTATTTCACTTACATCGGCAGTCAGTCAAAGTGTCGGCGGAAGCATAGAGCCTGGTATAATATGTAATGGACAATCCTCATCATGTTTGGCCGTATTATCAGTAACTTTACTGAAAGTGCTCTTAAAATAAATCCATTCAATATTCAATCTCAGAACAAAATGCACATGCATTTAATGTCATTTAATTATGACGTGTCGTCACTGAGATTCTTTATAAGGTCTTGCCAATATCACCTTCTGCAGGTAACAGGATGAAATAGGGAGACATAAAGGCAAAAGGAATATTAGATAGAAATCAGTCATTCAGCTCTACTTTAAGTTCGGGTCTCTGTTGTTTTATAATATTCAGATAATAATTAAAAAGATCATCCCATCTCAGCATTAAAGTTGCAATGACAAATGGTCACCAGGACTTCTTGTTATGCTAAATTTTGGTTAATTACATAATCCAATCCCCCCCCCCCCTCTTCATTCAACTATCTGTTGACACCCTATATAAACAACAAATGTACTTTCTTATCAACCGTGACTACATGTTTTACTAGCAACTGAGTACACCCGAACTGACAAAAAAACAGCGAACCCTCATTGTATTCCAACCTTATGGACCAAGTCAAATTTTAACGATCTGTGATGGTGACAAAATGTGGAGGGAGTAAATTAAATAGAAACTTTGGAAAAGTGAATTTTCAGAATGAGTGGTGATAAGTTAGATACTGCCATTACAGAGTGGTGGTATAACAAGGGAGCACTGTATGAACCATGCCAAAATGCCAATGGTCCTTTTGAGTAGCAGTAGGGCAAAGTGAACCACTGCCCCGAATAATTGCTCTCCATGGTCAACCTTGGTATTCCTTAATCAAATCACAACAAAACTAGAAGTACGGTGAGCCTAGCTCACAAATGTATACCCCCGCTTTATACAACTCCAGCATCATCATTCAACTCGAGATATCATGTTAACTATATTTACTAAATAAAACTGAA
>JAOXYH010000006.1:1060736-1072503 GCA_028566455.1 Botula fusca | reverse complement strand
ACATAAAATGTTGAGCAAGACCTGAATTACACAGTAATATGCAAGATCTTAAAACCTAGGTGAACTGGATTCTTTCCCTCCATGGCTCTACAGTGTTTAGACCTTGACAGAACTGTTTTAAAGCTTTTGACTCGTGACGATTTTAATCGTATTATAACCTTCAATGCCACATGGAAAACGACACAATATTGTACATACATATAACACAAGGAAAAAGAGACTCAATATTGTGTTTACATTAAACACAAGGAAAACAACTTGAAATTATTCTGCAAGTGGCAAAAACCGTAAAATAGGAAAACTTCAATGTTTTGTACTCTATTATCAAAATTCAGCAAAATTTGGCAAATTTCAAACATTGTATGCACAAGGAAAGCTACATAAAATCATGCATATCATATCCCCTCTTCAATATACCGCATAAAAATTACAAGCGCGGGAATCAAGAACGCCAATGGAAGGTCAAATTAAAATTGCATACGATAAAAAAAAAATTATGACAGACGTACACTAAAAATTTTAACTATTCCTGAAGAATTATTACACCAAAGCAATTAGTTTTGTCTGGACAATACTCATGGGGATTTTCGTGTCTTTTTGAGAAGAGTCTTATTTTGGAAATTTTGAAGTAAGCTGTTACTTTCAATTCAAAATGATTCTCATATGAAATGAGGTCAACTTCAATTTCAGTGGAATGTCAGAAATCCAAGATCCGATCTAGGATGAAAACGTGGCTGCAATATTTGGTGACAAATTTAACCCGATCCAGGATGAAAATGTGACTGAAATATTTGGTGACAAATTTAACCCATTCCAGGATGAAAATGTGCTGAAATATTTGGTGACAAATTTAACCCGATCCAGGATGAAAATGTGGCTGAAACATTTGGTGACAAATTTAACTCAAATTTACTGTTAGAACTTCTTAGCTTTGTGAGGGCTGATAGTAGTTATGTCTGTGGGGGCTGATAGTAGTTATGTCTGTGAGGGCTGATACAAGTTATAGCAATATCAAAGATAATCTTCAAAGCAACTTGGCATGTGCAGTAGTTCATAAATAACTGTGGAAAAAAGTGATGTCTTTAATAGATCAAGAAGTAAATTCTTCTTTTAATAAGGCATTTTTTTTTCTTCTTTATTTATATAAATGTAGATTTTTTTTGGTGGTAAAATGCAATCTGACAGAACCAATGTTGTTCTCTAGCATAAAAAATTACTTCTTCTTTCTGCTTTAACTGCAAGACTATCAGCAGTTTATTCATTTGACTTCTTCCTTCACTATGAAACCATATATTCTTCCATAGTTTTATCATGCAATGTAAACAGAATCAGACTCATCATACTTTTCCACCCTTCCTTCAAATCTCCCTTGAAATTGTCTTTAAAACCTTACCTGCAGACTTTATACTTCTATACCAGTGAGTTTTATCTGTTCAACATCAGCAAACTATTCCTTTGTGTAGTTCTATTATATTCCAGGTGTAAAGAATATCATTGAAATGGTCTTAAATATTACGTAATACCGTGTGCATGTACAAGAAATGTACAAAAATATCCCTGTGATCAATGGAATACACACAAATAAGGCTGCAATACACAAAACACGCTAGAACATGGATAATTTACCTCTGTTAGTAGTATCGGTTGCCTCGGTTTCAAAGGAATAAATACGATATTCACTATGCCGTACTATAAGTGACATTTAAGCTGGCAGACTTGACTGGCTTAGCAATTCAATTAAAAATGTCGATGTTTACAACTGACAAAAGGGTTCAATCCATGTGGCGTGTGGGCTTTCATCAACGACGCCAAATATTAACAAAGATACTTACCCGATCATCTCCACTTTCGCTGTCACACTGAAACGACAACAAAGGCAAACATTAATATTCATGAACGCTCAATGAAAAGTGCAGTACTGCATTATGGGAAAGATCGTAATATCACAGCAGTGGTTAAAGCGTTTTGATTACAAACGGTATGTGAGCAATTTAAAAGGTGTTATAATGATACGCAACACAAACAAAATCGAGAAAAGGTTGACATTACGCTTGAACGATTTTGCCTTGTGGAGGTATTTTAATACGCTGTTAAGTCAGATTGGGGCAAGAGATAATTAAAGATATATGGGAGGAAAAATCGTCATTTGAGAACTTGTATGAAAACATGACAATACAGTTTATCGTACTAGACTGACAGGTCGTCTCAATCTCTTAACGCCACGGAAAATATACCAAGAACGTAGATATGACTACTATTTTACTACGATATTGTCAGCAAATACCCACGGACTGGATTGAATGGCCTTTGGCAGTAAGACAAAATGACTGTCCGTGTAGCTTGTGTGACAAGATGAAATCTACCGGGATATCCACACCTTGAGTTATCTCACTAGATGACATGGTTCAAACAATGCCCACAGATACTAAATTAATTATTGCGCTATTTGATCAAATGATTTGATAGGAACAAACTTTAAACATCATGTGATATTTTGGCTTAATATATAAATGAGTAACTTGTAGGTACATTCAGGTACGCATAACAAAACGAAAATCCAAATTCTTAACCTGTACTTCAAAAGAAGAGAGAAAAAATCTTAATAATTAAGTTCAAGATTCTCAAAAAATCAACTTAAACGTAAATTCACATATTTTCTAATTCAGAAAAACATACCAATTAAAATTCTATTTCCAATTCATCCGGACACACTTTATCCTGTTGCTAGGCAATTTAATTTGGAGTTACTAAGCAAGGAACAATGCCTTTTCTTTCGGGATCAAACAATGAAGAAACAACACATACAAATCTCCCCTGAGCCACGTAAAAACCTTCAGAGAATATTAAAAAGCTCAATATACATCATAAAATCTAGTCAACTGTTTTTCTATTGTTCCCCAAAGTGTCGGTATAAATGCAGTGATATTTGACATTAAATTGGTATTATTTCCTCCTCTGAGGGCAATTTCACTTTGATAATGGCTTATTTCATGCAGACATCAAAAACCTGTCTCAATTACTCGTGTTTGATTACCTGAAAACCATAATTTCCATAAACTTCCCCAATACATCCTATTTTTATTTCATTGATTGCAAATGTAAAGATCGGTTTATAATGCCACTCTTTTGTTAGGAATCAGAAAATGCTTTTTATTTTCTAACACGAATTTTAATAACAGAAAATTTCCGTAAATTTTCTATTGTGTGTAAAATTGACTGCAACTCTTAAACACAATAGGAGCCCACAGGATTTAAAATTTTTAGGGGTTCTCCAAACCATGGGTCTTAAATGTGACTGCAAGTATCATATAATTCTTTGCATATCTGATGAAGTTACTTAAGTTATAAAAAAATTAAACCTCTGGGCTAACCGAAAAATTAATACAAAAAATTAGACAGGTAAACAACGACCTTAACCACTCAGCCACCAAGGCCCCCACATGAAAAGAATACTTTGTTAAATTTTGTTTATTGTGATCTTCTGACCATGAATATAGCCCAAATTTTCTAACGGTCATTCTGAGGATAACTGACAAAGTTATACATGTACAAGTCTAATAAAAGTTTAACCTCTCAGTTAACGAAGAAGTTATTGTAAAAATAATAATAAACGGCTATCATCTCCCTTGCCACTTGTATCCGATCTTGACCTAACAATGCTAGAGAGAAGGATAAAACCAACCTGGTTCAAAATCTCAGCTTTTAAAACAAATGAGCCGCACCAGATAGAAATCGACCTTGTCGAAATAAATACAGGTTTTGTTTCATTTTGTTTTGTTTCGTGGCATTGCATGTTATTAGAATATCAAAATATATTTGGATCTATTTCTTTTAACAAGAAGTGAATTATATGCAATGCAGCTGGAGACAGTCTGAGATAGTTTTATACTGCTTTGATCATTTCTAAAGGATGTTCTTCTCCATTAAACAGAATGCATTTACTTGTACATTTTCTGCTTCAACATAAGGTTGATTTCTATCTGACATGGCTCAAATGTTAAATACAGATGTAAGGGGATACATTATCATCCAAAACCACTATTAGTTTAAGAAAGAAATCAGAAATGTATATCAAAGTGCACTGCAACCAATATTAACACTGATATCTTTGGTCATCTCAGGGATATACCACATGTATTCAGAAATAAGAAGACATGCAAATATACTTTTGATGTATCACTGACAATAACGGTCCTGCCACACTATTACACAGAATCTCTGCGAACTGTTTGTATTGTTATGTACCATTTTTCAAGAAAGAGATATTACAGTCCAGGCATTTGTACTAACAATGCAAACCATATTTTCCCTCATAATATTTCTTCTTTGGTTACTTTACAAACTTCTTTTTTATTTCCACAAACAAATTGTAGTTTTTATTACTGTTTCCTCCTGTTTAAACAAATGACTGTTATTGTTGTTTGGTCTTTGTTCTTTTTTTCAATAAATCTTAACTTCTTCATACGGTACTTGAGATTTTTAATCTTTGGCCTAACTGCCGACAACCTCACCAGCTTATTAACATTAGTCACTTAAAACCAAACACACAACTATATTCATTAGTTAATTCACCACCGTTGTTTGCTTAATATCCAAACACACTGCACTTCACTGCTCAAGAGGATGAATTTCATTATTTCCTAGCCTGCTGATGGCTTCATTGTGATAATTATTTCCCATCTGTCAAAAGCACTCAAAGTCGTCTTGTCACAATAGTTGACCTGGAGACAACAAATACCCATTTTTTTTGCTCTATTACCCACACCGGCCGCAGGGCTGTTTTGACCCTCGACATTTGTAAACAGCCGAAGGTTGTAAATGTTGAACTTGGTCAGCTGCTGATTAAATTGCATGCTTGTTTATCAATGGCTTCTGTTGTTCAGTTTCACATGGTTTGTTCTCAATGATGTAAGGGGCACAATGCTGTCACTTGAACACGTGCACGATTAAGAATCTAAATAATCTCTATTTTATCCCATTGTAAAACTGTTCCAATATTTTGGTTCACTAAAACAGGACATTTGTCAAATCTAAGTGAGGCATTCCCAGTATTTTTCTGTCATATTAGAACCATTTCAAAAACACTAAAACAGGACATTTGTCAAATCTAAATGAGGCATTCCTTGTCATATTACAACCATTTCCAGACTCTGAACAGCAAGACAGAAGCTTGAATATATTTGAATGCCGGAGCAGTCACCTTGAATGACTAGGGAAGCTGGTGTGCCAGAAGGACTTTGGGCGGATATATGCAGCAAGGCCAAGAAACTGAAGATTTCAACCCTTTTAAGATTGTTTTAGTAAAACCCTTCCATTCCTAGAATGAATTGCATTTTCAGCTATTAAAAACGGCCTAAATGTGGAAAACATGAACATAAATTTCACCATCTTGAACAAATACTAACTATCCTAGCTCTTTGGTTCAAAATGTTTTCAACTTTAATCCAGAAAATAAGAGATTTCATGATAAAACAGCATCACAGGACCTGCTTGTTTTAATTCTGTCAGTCCCGTTTCCTTACCGCTGATTAGCCTGGCACTAAAGGTTCCGTGATGATGACCTGCCTGCTGTAATGACTACCATTAACAGACTTCCCAAGCTAAAATGTTTCCACAGTAACAATTTTCCATTGATTTTTACCAATTATTTTCTGTGTGAATTTCCCTAATGACTTCTGAACAGTCAGTTCCGCTAATTTCAGGTGAAATTTAATGTAAAAAAATAACTTTTTTGACTTAGCTTTTAACACCACTCTGAGGTGAACTCGGTGGCCTTTGTAAGCCTTTCATTTGTTAACCTCGAGAAAAATTTTAATAATTTAATTATGTTACAGACAAATGCAGACACAAGGGATAAATTATTAAAAGAAAGTATAAATTAAATTAAGGGCAATTACAGTTGGCTCTCGTTCTCTCCAACACATTTAAGTCGAAATTTTGGGTAACTCGAACACATTTTCTGGACCTTCCACAGTAATAACTATACAAATTTACTCCCGATAACTTGAATTTTCGCTTACGTCGTATTAAATAAGCTGGTCCCTACAGGTTCCACACAACGAGAATCTACTGTAATTTCTTTTGGGTCTGGTTGAATCCTGTGGGCATGGGCAATGCATATTCAATTTTCATTTTTGCCCTCTTCAACACTGATCAGTAATTTTCCTTGCTGCCAGAACATCCAGACTTGTAATTGGTCACCTCATTCAGATCCCCAGGTTTGGCCAGAGTTGGCAACATCATTACTTACAAATTTGAAAATAACCAACTTGTCAGGTGTGTGTGTGTCATGAGGAAATTTGCTTAACCAGAAGTAAACTGAAACTGACCAGTAGAATTCCTTGTAACAAAAATCATGAGTTGTAACTGGTCAACTAGCTGTCACATCATCACAAAGATTTGAAACATCCAACTGTATGATTTCACCCGACGTGATCAACAGATTACCAGTCATGTGGCAGTTTGTGTTAAAAGAAGTTAAAAGCCCGTACATGACAGAAGCAGATATACTCGGAAATTGAAATCCAAGGATTCCAAAAAACAGTGAAATCCGTAATTTAGTACTCAGATGACAACCATTTAGTAAAATAAACACAGAACTTTTATACTGCAAATTAAGGCTGTCTTAATTCAGGCATCTCCGATACATGTATATGAACCAAGCCTTCCAAAATTATTAACATGATGCTGCCAATTTGAAACTCTTAAATCAGATCTGGCAAACAGTTATAGTTTGGTCAACCTTTGGCTCCTTAATCGGAAATCAAAAGTGTTTCAACACTGCAGATTTCAACACAGACAAATACTGGTCAACTTCTGTCCGCCATGATTGATTATTTAATAAGGGATTGGGGAGCAAAATACTATATAATTCACCTTGACTTAACCTATTGGAAATGTAGAATTTAAGAATCCAAAACTGATATGAGAATGTTAACCCCAAAGTAATTGACTTTGCTGAATTCTTGCACCACTATTGCACACCAATACTACACATTCCTATGCTGTGTAAACAATTATTCTCTCATAAATTAATTTTTGCTGTAATCTCCAGAGAAAAAAAGCTATCTTCTGGACCTAAATAAGCATCCGCCCTTTGTTGAATCATGGCTATGTAAGTTTGCAGATAGGTTCAAAACACCCTTATATGGAATCTTTTAATTTAGCTGCTACTTTATAGAAAGTTCATCCTAGAAATAAGATTCCTCATCAGTTCAGATTCCATATTAGACTCCAACAATATATATTGGATATAACCAGAAGCAGGAAACAAACTTTGAAATCCAATTCAATAAGAGTTCATTCCAAAGAAAATAAAATACATTTAAGCCTAAGGACACCGTGCATGATACTTCATTTTCTATATTTCATTTTGTCCAAAAGCATCAAACTCCAATTACTGTTCTTGAACTTTTCTTTTATTCTTCCTAATCAACAATACTGGAAATTTGACTGATGCATCTATACGGTAACAGTGACAAGTTGTACATGTGAGCAACCAACACACTTATAACACCATAATAAACTGTAAACTTCAGAATTTATCTATTTACATGTATCAATGTGAATCCTTGAAAATTAACCACAATGAAAAACTTTACCAATGCTACAAAGACAAATGTACATAGGTGTATGCTTGGCAGGAACAAAACGCGACCGGAGTTCTAATTAACGCGACTTGAACCCAGTAGTATTTTTCTGAATTAATAAAAACATCACATCTTAATTTCTGACTTTACAGCATTTACTTTAAATCTTTCAGACAGATTGAATTATTGGTCACTTTCTCATCGTTGCTCTATATTGCAGCGAATCTGTATTAGTACCAATACCCAACACGGGAAATAACACATATTTAATAGTAATTTTAGAGTCAAATTTCGGTTCCGGAAATAACTTGTATCCAAAAGTCATTATAGTGAGAGATACTGGTTTCCAGAAATGAGTTTCTAGAAAGGCCTATAGCCTGGACCCAAAAGGTAGAAATATAATCAATTTACACTGTAACCGCTTGTGTACTCTGAAGAGAACTGCTACAAAATACTTACCAAATATCCTCTGTCTGAACTGGAACAGCCCTGTCAACAGAAAATTATACATCATATAAAGTTTGTCTTCCCTTTTTAACGTAAGAAGGACAAATACTGTTAAGTACTTTTATTCGTGGATGCCAATTTTCGTGGTTTATGGAAAATTCCTTGGTTCATGGGTTCTGAAATTCCTGGTTTCATACTTAGCATAGAATGCTTCAACGGAAAAGTTTGATTTCATTTGGTACCAAATTTCGTGGATTTAATGAGCCACATAATCCGCGAAAATAGGATACCCCACGAATAATACTACTTTCACAGTATTGGGGAAAACAATTTTTTCTGAAAACTTGATACATTTTGTGGCTAAATGATCAGAAACACCAAAACATGGTCCGACAAAACTTTAAAACTTTATAGCAGAATACAGTCCAACACTGATATAAAGGAATTGCATCTACCTATATAATAAATCACACCGACAAAGGACATGCTTACATGGATAAAATAACCATGGAACAAAAGGCACTTGCTTATAAAAAGGCACATAAATTCAGCTTCCATAGCTTCCCTTTATAAACAAGTTAGACTGCACTCTTCATTTCTGTGACAGTTTTGCATATTCAATCTGTCTGCAACTCAAACATGTTTACCGCTTACATTTATGTTTTTTTCTCACTAACAGTAAATTCAAAAAATGACAAAGTAAAATCTGTATCTCCTGCTGTATCAACCCTTGACCAATATCATCCCTCAGAAATTCAATTGTTACTTGGAACGATACAGCATGTGATATGGATTTCGCTAACCATTATTCACTATGTATCTGACTGGAGGCAAAGGCCATGGGAAGACAAATGGATCAAATGTTTCATTAATAGACATCAAGCAGCTTATGAATTCAGCAGTCATTTTTACATTGCCTAACTTACAGTCTTCAAAATGGTATTTTTAAACCTTATCATCCATACGTATTATTCTAAAAGATCCCCATCCACACAGTCGGTAAATTAATATCGGGTTTTTGGTCTTCTATGAAAAATCTGTGATATTTTGGCAATGGTTAGTACCTGTTAAACTACATTAATTTCTCATTTGTCAATTTTAAGATTATTTTTTGGGAGAAAAATGTTATTAATATGAAATTAAAGAATTAAAATAAAACATGATCAAAGGCAAATATTATTTTCTTACCTCCATGGTATAGCCCTGTGTTAAAATGTCCTTTTCATAAAGATTTAATATTTAATATAGCAAAATGGGCCCTCACAAGGAGGACTCGTGGAACTGTTTCTGTAATTGATTAAACTCAGTAAAATACCACGATTCTTTTAATAACACTTTGACCCAGACTTTATCAAATAATACCAATACAGTCTATTTATGAATATGTTTTGTCTATGTCATAGTATCAATATAGTCTATCTATATAAGTGTATTTTTTGTCCATCTTACCGGTAATTCATGCAGTTATAGCATTTCACGTAACTTACGTTCACACCTACTTCATGTCAAGAATAGTATCATATATGAAATATACCACACCTATTTTCAACATTACAATCCAAGTTATATATTACTACTAAGGTTTTTAATAAAGTAACCATAACTTTCTTAAAAGAAAGACTCTGAAGCTACTCCCCATTGGTATCCCCTTTGTAACGAGATTATCAAAGAAAATTGAACAATATGCAGGGGAGATTTGATTAAGCTTATTATTTAAATTTGAGCTATGTTACTTTTTACAAGGTAACGCCTACTAAAAAATCATTAACTATACTTAGTACTTTATGATCAAAGGATTTTCAATTTTAAGTCATAGTTAGGACTGGAGGTAATCGGAAAAATCTTTTGATGAGGCGTGAACAGCGCTGTGATCAAACTAGCGCTTTACACACAAAAAGTTGATAGTATTTTAAACTTTTGTCACAGAATATGCATCCTTCAATAATCAAAGAAGTTTAATGTATACAGGAACAACTTTCATCTTCCGAGTCAATTATGTGTCCCTGCTGTCTATATGTACTTTATAAATAACTAAAGATTTATGTTCTAAGCACCAAAAATAGTACTTATTTTTTTTTTTCCTTAAATAGTTTGCTCTTAACAACCATATATGCGAGACGTATGTTTTTGTGTTTAAAATTATTTATAACATTCCTAGCACATCTGTGGCCAAAAAAAATGTGAGACCAAGTTGAACAGATCAAAAGATTTCAGAAGTTGTACAAAAACTTGACATTTTATAAAATCGTCTTACCTGAAAATTTCAACTGTTTTTGTTAAATAACAAAAACTTTTTTCTCACAGCTGTCTCATTTTCCAATATGTCACATCTTTCTAATAAATATATTTTTTTTTGTTTTTTGTTGAAAAGTTAATGTATACATAAAAAGCAGGTATTATATTTTTTAACAAATTTCCACTTGTTTTCACTTCTGTTTGAGTCATATGAGTACATTTCCCTATCAATTTCAAAATAAAACACAAACAAAAACAGAAACATAGGTGTCACTGACAACAAAGTCTGTCTCATAACATGCATTTGCCACTAAACTTTAAGCAGATTTTCTAGCACCCCTGAAGCATGAAATCTAGGTCAAGGTGACCTTATTATGTAGATACACTGACATACTCTGAAAGATGCATCCCTATGCAATGTTACACATCTCTACTTCAAGAACGGCCTGTTGAACAAAAACGTGGATGTAAACTTTTATCTATGGACATGGATGTGGATGTGGGGATGTGGATGTGGATGCCGATGCAGACACCAAGGCTACGACAATAGTCCCCCTTTACTTTGTACAGGTGAACAAAAAACCAAAGTGCATTTGTACATGTGCTCGCTTTAACTTCAAACTAGTTGAAGAATTTTTATAACTGGAAATATCTCATATGACAGTGTTATGGGGCTGTATTCTGCCTTTAACATATGACCTTGACCTGTGACCATATGCTGAAACCAAATAGGGTCAAGGTTCTCTTTGTAAGTAAACATTTGATGATGATTAATGAAGATCAAATTCAAAATAAAACTTTATTCTGTTTATGTTTATATCATGACCCTGAACTTTGACCTCTGTGACCTTGAAATCAAAAGGTTTCATGCTCACTTCATAGAAGAAAAGGGATACGGTGTATAAATTTATGAAACAAAATCCCAACAAGGACTTGACAAAACCTAAAGAAAAACAGCACTTTTATTGCTATTCTTCATCTCAAAGTCACAGTGAGGCCTTCAACACAGAGAAAACACTCACACCTCACTACAAGTTCAATCATTATACAATGTTTAGTGAAGATTGGTTCAAAGACTTCAAATAAGTTGTGCTGACAAGTGTTGCAGATGGACAGACACACAAAAGGTACCGTAACCCTGAGGGTTGGGAGGTTTTTACTCACTATACAACTAACCTCACTGAGTAAATCCCTGGAGTCAGTACTTCTACGTGGACTGTTAATTTTGTGTGTATCGTGGGATTCTGTCAGTTCTCCGCTGGAACTGGGTTCTACCGACTCTTCACTCTGTCTCAGTCTGGGTGAAGGCAAGGGTAAAGGTCGATGCTAAAAATAGAAACAATTTCTTTAATTACTTCAGTGTTCAGCCTTGCTGAAATATTAACAACACAATTAAACCAACATGATCAGAACAGACAGACTGATGTTCAATGAAAAGACAATCATCCTTGTCCATTCAACAACTCTCAGTATTCTGGGCCTTGTTCAGATTACAA
>JAOXYH010000006.1:1006090-1016771 GCA_028566455.1 Botula fusca | reverse complement strand
GTTGTCTGTTTTCCATGTTTACTTTTCACCGGATGTCGATCTATTTTATTTCGCGTAATTTGATTGGTTGTTATTTTGGTAATTCATAGAACTATAGTCAGTTTCAAATTGTACGCCGCTTGAATCAGCTGTTTTTACAACTTCAGGTAAATCTTGCGCACAACACACATTGTCCTTAATTTTAGCTTGAACATTGACTACTTCATTGTGATATTGATTATATTTATTTATCACATTGTGTCTACAATAAATTTAGACACTTTCATGAGTTTTTGTTACTTTCACTTATTAATTTACCTAGGAGTTAAATTCCCAAAACACACAAAACAAACAAGCTTATCATGGAATAAATTCCAGAGAGACAAAACACAACAAATTGGTGGCAGCGGTTAAAGCGAACATTTTTAAATTGATAAACTTACATTGTTTTAATTTGTCCCTGAACACTAAAGAGTTATTTTCAAACTCAAAGTGTGAATTTTACAAATTTTTGCCTTGAACACTAAAGAGTTATTTTCAAACTCAAAGTGTGAATTTTTCAAATTTTGCTCTGAACACTAAAGAGTTATTTGTAAACTCAAAGTGTGAATTTTCCAAATTTTGCTCTGACCACTAAAGAATTATTTTTAAAAACTCAAAAGTATGATACATTAAATTAACACTAAGAGTTAATACGAAACTCAAGGTGTGTTACCCAACTCAAAACTCAAAATACACAAAGGGTTGCTCAAAACTCAAAAGTGTGATATGTTTAATTAACACCAAGGGTTAATTCAAAACTCAAGGTGTGTTCATAACTCAGAAGCCAAAATACACAAAGGGTTGCTCAAAACTCAGAAGTGTACTTATTAACAAAAGCTTAGGGTTATTTTTCAATACATTAAAAACATTTAATTATAAAATAAAGTGCAAATTCTAGTATACACTAATAAGGGTTGTTCAAGCTGAAAGTGTGACTATTACATACATACAAATAGGCATTCATAAAGTATAATAAATACATGTAAAACTGAAAACCATTAAGTAGATTTATATTTAAAGAGCGATTTTCTTCACTCAATCTGGTATTTCAGAAAATGCATTTGAGAAATAGGCAATTACCAGCCCCTTATACCCACTGGGGATCAAGGTTTGTAGGGCCTGATAGTAGCACCAGTAGTTCTGGGTTAGGAACATTAGGGGGAGCAAGATTTGTAGGGCCTGATAGTAGTACTGGTTCTGGATTAAGAAGTTTAGGGGGAGGAAGGGTTTCAGGACCTAATAGTTTCAACATGGATAATGGGAAATCTATGACCACCAGCAGTATTCCAGTATGTTATACAACTGCTATTTCCAGTACATATTCGTCAAACCAAAATGTTCTGAATGTATCGTGTCCAAGTTTCATTCCAAGCATACACTCTGTAGGTTCTTCAAATGTTGACCAAATGAGTAGTACCACAAATAATTCAGGGGGAATAAGTCCAAATCCTGTTCAAAATCAATCCTCCATAACTGAACAATTGACGACGACAACAAATGACTGTTCCAGTAATAAGACAGTACCCAGTTTATCAAGAAGTGACAGTGCATTGTTGAAAACAAGTGGATCCAACCAGGAAAGTGATGAAATAGCAAAGCTAAGGGCAAGAATACAGGAACTTGAAAGAGAGAAACAAGGACCTTCACAGGCTAATCCTTCAGAACCAAGGCATCATCGAGATAATTACCTGCCAGAACTAAGGCATCACCAGGATAATTACCCGCCAGAACTCAGGCATCACCAGGATAATTACCCACCAGAACCAAGACATTACCCAGATAATTACCCGCCAGAACCGAGACATCATCAGGATAATTATCTGCCAGACCCAAGGCATTACCAGGATAACTATCCACCAGAATCGAGATATTACCACCACAGATATTACCAGAGTATGGAAACAGCAGAACCTAGACAGTACCAAAGTTGTGAATCAAGAACTGGTTCCACTAAGCAAATGAGGACAGAATCATCAACCAGCCAAGATACCTATAAATCAAGACTGCCCTATTACAATGGAAAGGGAGATTGGAAGTCCTTTATGGTACAATTTCAGATTATTGCTGAACGCAACAATTGGAGTCCTAGACAGCAGGCAGATGAAATCATGCTGGTTCTTAAAGATGAGGCACTGCATTTTGCCACAGAGTTGACACCTGAAGTTAGAGCATCCTTCAGATCATTGACTGCAGAGATGGAAAGACGGTTTGGAAACAACAATTTTCCCGAAACTTACAGACGAGAACTGCAAAATGTCAAGAAACAGTATAAAGAGAGTATACATGAGTATGCTGCTCGAGTGGAGAACATGGTCAGGAAAGCTTACCCTGGAATGGAAAGACAGCTGTTCAACAATATCAGCATAGAATATATGTTGTCAGGCCTACCCGACCAGAGTATCACATATGATGTCCTCACAAAGAGACCAACTACAATGGATGAGACCATCAATCTGGTGACATGGCATTTAACATGCAAAAATGGCATGAAAAGTAAATCCAGTGTCAGAGCAGTTGAGTTGGTGGACCATGAAGACCATCATACAGAATATGATGATTATGAATGCAGGAAAGTTGGACGTAGTTTTGTGACAGAAGAGCGATTAAACCAGTTTGGGCGTGATATTAGAGAATCAATGACCAAGGAGATAGTTGATTCTGTCGAAGCCATGATTGACAAAAAGTTGATGAAAAGAACAGAGGAACCTCAGCATACCTGGAAATCAGAGAAAGGAGATAGACGCTGGAATAATGACAAGTCCTGGAGCATTGAAAAGCCAAAACCATTTCAGAACAGAGCCTTAACTGGTAATCAAGATACTTTCAAGGAGGGCATACGTTGCTATTCTTGTAATCAGGAGGGCCATTATAGCAAGAGTTGTCCAAATAAGAACCGAGGGGTACCACCACAAGCTAAACAGACCCCAACAATGAAGAAACCTCATTTAAACTAATGAAGGCTGGTACTGACGGCCAAGTGTCAGCCTTTCATGACAAGGAAGTTAAGAAGATTATTAAGATAGACAAAATTGCTGAGTCAGCAGAAATTGATTTAGGTCAATTTTTCGAAGAATCCGAGATGCAGATGGAAAATGGAATAGAAGACAAGGATTTAGGTCCTTCGACTCAAAGAGATAAAGTAGTTGAAGAGGGAAGATCCAGTGTGGGACAAAGCCCTGCTTCGGTGCCTGTTGTGATCCCTGAGCCAGAACTGAAGGATGACATGGTGATGGAAGACAGAGATCAACTGGCATTTAGTAGTATACAAATAGATCGGGTACGGTCGGCGACCATTAGAGTTCCAATATGTGTCAATGGGAAAATGACAAAAGCTGTGTTGGATACTGGTGCCGAAGTGACGGTCTTAGGTAGCCATTTGTATTTTGGTTTATCAGAAGAACAACGACCAAAATTGAAGAAAGCGGTCAGAAACCTGGTGGTAGCTGAGGCGGGAAAGAAAATGGATACCCATGGAGTTGCTTCAGTAGATGTGCAGATTGGAGACCATAGGTTTAAGTGGGATATGTACGTGGCTCCCATTGGTGACAATGTGTTACTTGGATGTGACATCATAGACGAACTTGATATTACGATAAACTCAAAGAAAGGAATACTGTTGAATGATCAGTGGATAAGCTGTGATGTGGAGCGTCAAACAGATGAAAAAGTAGCAAGGGTGATCCTTACAGAAAATGTAACTGTTCCTGCCAACTCAGAAATAATCCTGTCTGGAAGAAGCGAGTATGAAGAAACCATAGATACAAGGTATACAATGCTGCAACCAGTGGTAGAAGATGAAAGAAAGATCATGATAGCACAGTCTCTTGTGGATCCATTTGGGAAGACGATTCCAATAAGATTAGTGAATATGGAAACACACCCTGTACGCTTGAAGAAAAACTACTTGATAGGTGAACTACATCCAGTACAAGATATCCAGTCCTTCTCAAATATGCAAATGATGACAGGCCTAGGAAATCACGAGAATGACAAAATATTATGTAAAACACATATTTTGATGCAGCATTCAGAAACACCAGCTGAGCATGTGACCATTCCAGAGGAATGGGAGATACGCCACTGTAGAACCGATGATTCCTTAGACATTAAAGGTGAACAGAGGAATAGGGCCGTAATTCCGACGTTACCAGACCATCTTAAGGAACTATTTGAGAAAAGTAGCAAAAACCTGATAAGTGATGATATGAAAACAAAACTGGCAATGATGTTAATTAAGAACAGCAAAGCATTTGCCTCATCAAAAACTGATGTTGGAACCTGCACAGTCCTGAAACACAAAATCGACACAGCAGGAGCAGCACCAGTGCGACAGCCTCTTCGAAGAACACCTATAGGCTTTGAAGGTGAAGATTTTGCCAATTTACAAGATCAACTGAAGAACGGAGTGATCAAACCTTCCAAGTCAGCTTGGGCTTCACCTGTTGTACTCGTTCGGAAGAAAGACAACTCTGTACGTTGGTGTGTGGACTACAGACGGCTGAACGATCTTACAGTTAAGGATGCATATCCTCTTCCGAAGATCAGCATGTGCTTGGATTGTCTATCATCAGCTTCAATTTTTTCCTGTCTCGACTTACAGAGCGGATATTGGCAATTAATGGTAGATGACTCAGACCAAGACAAGACTGCCTTCATAACAAAGTACGGCTTGTATGAATATACAAAGATGCCATTCGGACTCTGCAATGCACCGAGTACCTTTCAAAGATGCATGGAGTTGATTTTTAGAGGACTTCAATGGCAAACACTCCTGATATACCTAGACGATATCATTGTTTACAGTTCAGACCTTGAAGAACACCTGTCGAGATTAGACGAAGTCTTCGAAAGACTGATCAAGGCTGGACTGAAACTCAAACCATCAAAATGCGACCTATTAAAGGATGAAATACTATATTTAGGACACATAGTTGGCAAGAATGGCATCAAACCAAATCCGAAAACCGTTCAGGCAGTAGAAAACTGGAAAATTCCAACCAACCAGAAAGAAGTACAACAGTATCTAGGGCTATGCAATTACTACCGCCAGTACATATACAAATTCAGCGACATAGCATCACCACTCAGTCATCTTACCAGGAAGGGCATACCATTCCAGTGGACCGCTTCGTGTCAACAAGCATTCGACAAATTGAAAACCGCATTGACTTCATCGCCAATCCTTGCATACCCTCAACCAGATGGCATGTTCGTATTGGATACAGATGCCTCAAATATAGGGATAGGTGGAGTTCTATCCCAAATTCAAGACGACAAAGAGAAAGTCATTGCCTACGCATCCAAAAAGTTGGACAAAACACAGCAAAGATACAGCGTGACAAGACGTGAGCTGCTTGCTGCAGTAACCTTTATACACCAATTCCGCCATTATCTACTGGGACGGAAATTTTTGTTAAGAATAGACCATGGATCTTTGAAGTGGTTATTTTCCTTTAAAGACCCACAGGGACAACTGGCTCGTTGGATAGAGTGTCTGAGCCAATATGATTTTGATATTCAACATAGACCAGGCACAAAACATTTAAATGCTGATGCCCTATCCAGAAAGTCAGAGGAAGCTCAACTATGTCAACATTTGAAAGAGGGAACCCTGAATCAAACTTGCTCAGATTGTAATGAGTGGAAAGAAGACTGGACAGACTTTAAAAGGAAGGTAGATAATATCAAGAACCTCACAGAAAAATCCACAGTAAGAAACCTGAGGCAGACAGACAACAATACAAGTACTAACTGGTTGTCCAAGTACACAACCAAGGAGATAAGCGATTTACAAAGAGAAGATCAAAACTACCGCCCATTACATGAGTGGATGGATACTGGAAAACTGCCAGATAGAGAGGAAATTGCTAGTTTCAACCCAGCTGTCAGATGCTATTGGCTGAACTGGAACAACCTGGTCAGAAAAGATGGTATAATATACCAGAAATGGAAAGAGGCAAAAAGTGAGAATGATCATTTACAGCTTCTGGTGCCTTCAATTTTAAGGAATGAAGTTATAACAAGTAGCCATGACACACCATATTCTGGTCACTTCGGAATAAAGAAGACAGTCGAGAAAATGAAAAGTTCTTTTCATTGGTATAAAATGACAGCTGATGTGAGGAAACACATCCAGATGTGTGCTATCTGTAGTCGAAGCAACAAAGCAAGACCTCCAAAGGCACCTTTGGTTGACTATAGAGTTGGAAACCCACTCGACCGAGTCGCTATTGACGTTATTGGACCACTTCCACAGTCAAGAAGGAGAAACCGGTACCTACTAGTCATTGGTGATTATTTCACTAGATGGATGGAGGCCTATCCATTGCCCAATCAAAGAGCTGAGATTATCGCACAGAAACTAGTCATGGAATTTATTGCGAGGTTTGGAATACCTCTTGAATTACACAGCGATCAAGGCAGCAATTTTCAGAGCGATCTGTTCAAGTCTGTTTGCAGCTTACTGGAAATAACAAAAACTCGTACAACTCCATACCATCCCTCTTCCAATGGTCTGATCGAACGCTTCAACAGGACGCTGCTAGGAATGATAAAAAGCTTTATTAACAGCAACTGTACAGACTGGGATTCACACATTAATCTTCTTCTATCTGCATACAGAAGTACACCTCACCCAGCCACTGGTTTTACACCAAACTTCATGATGCTAGGCAGAGAGATAAATATGCCGCTGCAGTTCCTGCATCCAACTCCAACTGAACATCAAGAGCAGTCCACAGAACAATACGCATGAGAATTGTATAACAAACTACAGGAAACTTACCAAATCGCAAGACGACACTTGAAGACAAATGCAGAACGACAGAAAAGAGACCATGACACAAGACTATCAAACCATTCATTCAAAATAGGAGACTTAGTTTTAAAATTTGACAAGACCATTCAGCAGAAATTTAAGTCACCCTGGACGGGGCCCCACCTTGTCACAAAAGTCCTAAGTCCTGTTGTCTTTGAAATATGCTTCCGTTCCAAAGTCGAAGTTATACATTATGATAGACTGAAACCCTATATAGGCGAAAAACCAGATTGGGTAACAAAGAAACTCGCACAAATGGATCTTGAATAATTATGTGAATGAACAATTAATATTCATGAACAGATGTTTATGTATGCTATAATTATTTTTCAGTATGTCTACTTCTATGTACCAATGTTCCCAATGTCCATTTAGAGGTCAGAAGAAAAATGCCATCTATCATTTTACCATAAGACATGCTCCTGTGGACCGTGTGCCGTATCGTTGTAGCACTTGCAATTTTAAAGCCGTTGCTCTAGGGAAATGGAAGCGTCATCTAAGGCAGGATGTGAACCAAAACCATACCTGCATCAAAAGCATGGATCCATATGAAGTAACAATAGGTGAGAATATGGACATTACAGCAATACCTATACATGTACCAAGATTACCACTACATGACGTTTCAGTATCAACTTCTAGTTCTGACATACCTGCTTCTGTACCGTCAAGAACGTCCGTCCACAGTATAACCAACAATGGAGATCATACGGTTGAAACGACTGAAGAAATTATTGAACTTTTAGTTGACCCCCGAGATGAAAAAATATCCGAACTGGAAAACTCAATTTTGGAACTGAAAACCAAACACGAGAAAGAACTAGATGAACTAAAAGAGAAACATAACTTTGAATGTCTCCGATTTGGTAATTTTATCGAAAGACTGGAAAAGAGGAAGGGTGAATTAAAGGATGAGAATAACAAACTTTTAGAAGAGAAGAAGAAAATGCAAGAAAAACTAAAAAGAAAAGTCCGTGATGCATCCCTATCTCCAAAGCAAGTTTCTAGTGTTGCCATTGTTCCTCCAAAAACAAAGAAACCATGTTCCAGAAGATTATATTGAACTTTTGTGACATTTATATGGACAATATTTAAACCTCGTTATGAACATTTCGATTGTAATATAAATTTGTGTACTTGTTATATATGTCGCGCCGTGGATATATACATGTATATGCTGCGTTCTCAAAATATTGCACAAGTTCTTTGACATATTGTTAGAAATATTTCCATGAAATTTGTGGAATCGATTGCAATTGCGTTGATTTTGACATTGACATTTAACTTTAATTTTCATTGCGAAAGAGTCTATTTTGCAATTTCAATATGTGTTGCAATGTTGGTTAACATTATTGCGACCAGATATTTGTTCGGAATTTTCATTTAATTTTTAATTCGAGCAAAAGATTTATAAAGTTTTGTTTGCTATTTCTATACATGTTCGCGTGTATATATCTTTCTTTCCGAATTCTGCGGACAGAATTGTTATTTGAAGGGGGGCAGTGTTGTGCCAAGTGTTTTATTTATCGTTTCACTGTACAGTTTAGTATTTCCCGCATTCTTACATGTGCATTTTTTCCGGGAACATTGCAGTGATGTTTCGTCAACAATGAGCCATGTTTGTATTGCGTATTGATTTCGCATAGTAACAATGTTTTCCTTATCGTCTCTGCATTGTACCTTTCATAATATTTACGCTTATAATCGTTAAAGACACATTTCTTTAGCAACTTTCGTAGCTTCGTTAAAGTTGTCTGTTTTCCATGTTTACTTTTCACCGGATGTCGATCTATTTTATTTCGCGTAATTTGATTGGTTGTTATTTTGGTAATTCATAGAACTATAGTCAGTTTCAAATTGTACGCCGCTTGAATCAGCTGTTTTTACAACTTCAGGTAAATCTTGCGCACAACACACATTGTCCTTAATTTTAGCTTGAACATTGACTACTTCATTGTGATATTGATTACATTTATTTAGCGCATTGTGTCTACAATAAATTTAGACACTTTCATGAGTTTTTATTACTTTCACTTATTAATTTACCTAGGAGTTAAATTCCCAAAACAAGCAAGCTTATCATGGAATAAATTCCAGAGAGACAAAACACAACTGGACAGACTTTAATAGTCTTCTATATTCTGTTCATCATATGTTAGTGGTCAAAATTTCAAAAGGAATGATCAAATCTTGGTGTCTATTTAACAACACAATACCCTGGAAATATCCGCAGGAAATACACGAACGCTAAATGCGGGACAATAAATGTATAACGTCCAAGGTTTCAAACAATATTTTTCCTGTAATGAACAGAAGACGACCGTATCTTCCAACAAACGTTCCAGTACCTTAACACATCGGGCACGGGGATAAGTTCCACCTCTCCACACATAACTAGAGGTAAATCCTTAGAATGATATTTCGTGAAAAGAATATGGGATATATTTAAGACAGTCACCTACATCTTACTACAATTGCCTTTGTAGTAACTGCTAACTTAAAGTAATCTAAGTAAAATAATTGTGTAAATATAGCTTCTTGTAAAGAGTTTTTTTTATTTACCTTGATCAGACACTTTAGTTGTTAAAATCTTGGGCTACAATAATCAAATCAAAGGAGTTCAATGAACGCTAAACATACAGTTCAAACTTTGAAATAATAACCTTCCCGTGTCGAAAGAGGTGAAATGTATCTTCCCAAAACATTCCAGTACGTATGATTTCTTTTTATTATCAAGTGACCATCTTTTTATGGAGTCCATTCCAATATCGACAACAGAATACTAAAGCAACAGGTTCAAGCACTACTGCAAACTCGTGAATCAAGAAACAAGGCAAAAAGTGCGAAAACAAACAATGAGAAACCAGGGCAAAATAAAAAAAAAGAAAATAAAAGGAGCTGTCTTGCTCCGTTAAAGGCACCCGTCACATTGCAAGTGGGAATATCCGGTGAAGGGTTAAGTCCGGTGAGATTTCAAATCCAGTATGACGCGAAATCTGATACAAGACAGAACTGTGGCACTCTCTCGTAATTTCTCGTATCTTTTAACATTTAACCATTTCAGACATTGTTCCTAAGCAAATACTATTGTAAGTCGCGAATCTATCCACAAACGTCTAGTTCATGAAAATATAAGAATTTTATTTCCCTCCATATTACTAGTTGGCATAATTAAAAAAATGAAAAGCCATATAGTTTGCAGGTAACTTTGAATTGTGATATGGATGGCATGTTTCTATTGATAAAGAATTTAAAATAGAGACTATCAAACCGTAATCCATGCTCGTATATCATAAGGCAACAGACCAGACTGTGAATGGACAAAACAACGAACAAGACAATCACCAATCAAGCAACAACACAGAAACTAAAAACAGGAAATGAGTAACACGAACCCAACCAAAAACCGAGAATGAACTCAGGTGCTGGAAGAGTAAGCAGTTCCTGCTCCACATGTGGCACCTGCCGTGTTACTCATCGCAAAAATCCGGGAAGCAGTAATGAATGAGATAAAAAAAATGGGATTGCACTATGACACAGGAAACAGACAGTACAGTTAGGTGCACACATAACCTCTCGTGCAAGTTAACTTGCAAAGCTGTCCTGCTGACAGGTTCATGTTAATTTGCAAGTTAACATAGGTCAGGCTGTCAGGACGTCAGCTTCATGTTAACTTGACTGTGTCATGAAGTTTGCTCCACGTTAACACGGAGCTGACATAACCAAACGTTACGTCGCTGTCCTGTCAGGAAGTCCGCTTTTGTCTGGAGGTCTGCTTCCACTGTCAGGAAGTCAGGTCTGGTGCACATTTCCGTTTGCTCTCAGAAATACAGTTTCTTGAAA
>JAOXYH010000006.1:872194-884114 GCA_028566455.1 Botula fusca | reverse complement strand
AACATTCGACATTTTCGGTTGTCAAGTTTATTTTTCTTCCGCATCTCTTACATTCTTGGTACAACCCTCTATGTTAACCCACAAACATTTTTTTTATCGAAATTACATGCTGGTGGTGTAAATAATGATACTAGTATTTTTCTATCTGAGGTCATGAGGTAACCGGGGAAAAGATGAGACAACATTTTTTCTATATAACAGTCGTGAAAAATACTTCAAAATGTCATTGCGTTTGTTTCTTAATGAAAAACAGAATAAGTAATAAAAAATAATAAAACAGAAAACAACATTGACTTCAGTCTACAATTTTTGTACAGTTCATATTTTTGGCTTCATAACTTTCACTCCTAATATGAAATTAACGTACTTCTACTCATGTAATTAGAAAAATAATATAAAACAATCTAAGGAATAAAATTGAAAATGAACAAAAGGAACTCAGCTGAGATACTTTATGTGACGAAATGTAATTTAAGAACTTAAGACTTACAAGTATCGCTTGTTGTACGAAGTTGACAATGCTGACAATGCAACAAATCTTAGCTGCTGGTGCAATCCTTAGCAATAAGAACAAATTGCCGAAAAGTATCTAATGTTTACTAACAAACACAGAATATTGTACAGTTCCATCGTATTTCTCATTGATGGTTAAATGAATTGATAATTTAATTACGAAGTCTCTTTTTTGTGGCACAATTCCCTACATTATGCAAATAAAATTTTGACATCAAAATCTGACTTCTTTCAGTTTAAATCGCCAATTCTTTAAAACAACAAAGATAAAATATTGTCCTAATGAGCAAATAAATTGTAAAATATTCTTTGTTACGCAGTGAAAATTTCACTGAAATTAGATAAGAGATTTTTTGAATAAATGTCGTTTTATATGAAATGCTTAAGGCAAAACGACAGTGTTCGGGTCCTTCTATCCTATGACTGTATGTCTTCATATGCTAGACATCTTACTGCATCTACCATAGTATACGGTTTCATGAGAAACGGACGGAAAAGTAATAATAACCGCGGTGTGGGAGGGAATCGGAAGGGTTTTGTTCCACTCTCCGTGTCAGATCTAACTAAACTAATGCTACGTTTCAATGAGTATTCATAAGAATAAATGCAAAACGGAGACTTCTTGCATTTACTCAGTGGCTACATACATGTAAAATGTGTACGCATGCTATAGATTCTTTCAATGAATTTAATTGTAAAACATGAAATTTTTTATATGAAAAATACCAAAGTTTAATATCACCGCGTAAATTTCCTAGATGGCAAACACCAAACAAAAGTTCCTAAATTGTTTGTGAATCAAAGAAGGATATTCTACATAGAATCTAATTGCAGTCCTACACCTATCGCAAGTAAATTTTTTATCTTTTCATATCTTTATTAGCACTTGAATTTATCACAATATGTCTGTGGTGTAAAATGTCCCTGAAAAATATAAGACATGTCATTTAAATTACTGCATTGCTAACACACATGATGTACAAATATGATGCCTTGTATTTCTGTTCATAGAAAAAGATAACAGAGCTGCAAAATCAAATTATTTTCTCAATCTGTCGACAGCAGAATAGAAAATAGGGGAGGGATTGGTATTGTATAACCGCTGTAATCATCAATATTTCCTTGAATCTTCCAGAAAATATATTTCTTAAAAAAAGAATATATAAGTTACTGAACATTTGAATAAAATGATTCATAATCATATCTGAATCATATGGAAAGCAATAGGGATCATAATTATATACTCTTCGGCTGTATTCCAAATTCTCCATATTATATTCTAAATTCTTAATCCGTAATTCTGAATTATTCATCCTGACTTCTAAATTGTTCAATCTAAATTTAAAATTCGACATCCCAGTTTCCTCTTTGCTGGAGGCTGATTTCTTTATTGAAATTTTATTAAAAATTATTCAATCTGTTTTCAGTAAAGAATATATAATAACAAATTTAGAAATACAAACTTACGATTTTGAATTTGAAAAACAAATATGCAATTATAAATTTGGAGAAACTAACTTAGAAAAATAAGAATGAAGAAATAAGCATATCAATTGTCTTGATCACGTAAACGTTTTGATGGGTTAATCGTGAAGGCGCTTTTAATAGCAGACAGTGTGCAAATGACATTTTCTAGAGAAGTTCAGAGTGTCAGCCTTTGTGATTCATCCCTTTTAAAGGCCCAAACTGTCAGATACAATTTTGAAAGGGGACTTACAATGTACCAGTGTGGCAAAGTATGCTTTGAATTGCCCCGTGGTCAGAGTAAAGATTTTTGAATGAAAAAGTAGAGACGGACAAGAGACCTCAAGTACATATAATGGCAAAACCTCACCCTGCCTCATAGCCGAGTAAAATAAAAAAATTGTGAGTCGTCTATGACTTTTCAACATTTCCCGTTCTCTTTTTTATCATCTTTACAAAAGAAAAGTATGCAAAAATTTTTGGAATAAAATAATGTGTACATAAGACAGTCCTCTGGTATTTGTCATTATCAGTAGATACCAAAAAAAGCCTATTAACTGTCAACAGATCGATTTAACAAGCCACAAATGTAAATTGGATGGTGATAAGAGCAGTGCTTGATATAAGCTCTTTTCTGTACGATGGGTATAGGACTGATTGATAATTAGAAAGACAATGACACTGTTTACGATCCAGAGGATCATCTGAACTGTATCGCTCCCTGGGCATTCAGACTAGGATGGCAAGGGATTTCAACTTCTTCATTCGGAAAGCAGTCATTTTGGAAGCATATGAGCCAACTTATTTTACAAGTCAATCAGCAGATGTTTTTGAGAAAATATTTTATCAAGCTAAAATAATAACTATTTCGTAAAGTGTGTGGTCGCAGATATTAGGTGGCAACCAATGTTAGTTCTGCAAGGAAGATGTACAAATTATTTTGGATAAGGTTTAATGACAAACTTTGATACAATTTGACAGCCATTTTTGGTTTTCCGATCCGAAAAAGTTCATGTCGTTTTGCCACGCTTTATGTTTTTTCATTATTTTCTTGTCTTGGACGTCTTGTCTTTTCTATTTCCACTTAAATTTTTCCTGCAATATTCTGTTGCTGCTATATGGTTTTTCCAGAAATGTTTTAACATTTACATAATGGTAGTACTGCTATTGTAATGAAAATTCTTAAATTACTATTGTTATCCAGGTTTTCTTCATCGAAAGTATCATACCCTCACAACCAAATCTTCATCCTTTTACAATAATACATAAGTATTTTTATAGTGGTTTCATTTTTAGCACTACAATAATCTTTAGTGTCAACGATAATACTCGCTTGCAGGACAGATTAATTTTCACTATATAAAACCTTTTTGTGAATTACGTTGGTTTTTCACGCACTTGACCATAGGTAAGCCTTTTATATCACTTAATGTCCGTCGTCCATCTGTTCGTCCGACCGCTCTGTCCGTTCTATGTAAGATTTTCATTCAGAAAGCGTCTGTTCTGAAACCAGTAGAATAATAAAGACATAAGACATTTTATTTCACTACAGCCCCACGTGGGGTATATAAGAACAACATTTTAATAAAAAATAAAAGTGTGAACATATTTACCCACGTACATTTGAGTTACATGGTACGCAAAGAAATATAATGAAACATGATATGTGATAGGACGTACAAATTAATAAAATGATTCGGAATATGCATTAAAACAAAGTGGATACATTTCATACCTATTTTCATGCATCAGAAGTGCACATTCCATAAATTAATTACTCGTTAGCGATGCTAGAGACCAAACCTTTGGTAAACTTTATAAAAGCGCGCAATTCAAAAATGACTGAAAAATAAAGCCAAAACTATCAACGGACAGAGCTTTGCACGAGGGAGATAACTCCGAAGTTTTATAAAGTTTTTAAGATTTTTATTTTACATGGTCAATATAAAGTATCATTTCGGGCTTGTACCGAAGTACAAACAAGATTGAATGACAATTTGGCGAAATTTCGCAATTCCAGTATGTATATATAAAACTGATGAATTCGTCAGTTTCATTAAATTTTAAACATTGGGGTTATTACATGTTCATATAATTGTGGTAAAATTTAGCTGTTACATTGTTCAGAAAAGGTACATTTGAATAAGTAATGAAACTCGTCAGCAAGTTCATTGACATTACAGAGATTACAATGTCTTTCAGTTCTATCAGTAATAAAGAATCTGCCAGTTTCGATGGGTAAATTGTTATTTACATAAATACGTTCCTAAATCAGATGGTAACACCGATAAATATTAGTAACAACAGAAATCAGATTTGTGTGTAATATAATTCAGACATTTGGCAAAATTCATAACAATAATATACCAGTTCTGTCACTCAGACATTTCTTCACAGTTTTACTAAATACAATCAGATTTGGCAATTCTTTGATGATCCCACATCGCATTAAATCCACATTCATAAACTGTGGATGCACTATTATTTGTGGGATACCAATTTTCGTGGATTTCGCGGGAACTGGCGAACCAAAAAATTTAAGCATTCAACGAAATGTAAATTAGCAGTTTTCTTGCTACTAAGAACAAGCAAAATCACGGAAGTAAGTATCCTCAAAAGCTCTTTTTTTCTTTAATCACGAAAATTGGTATCCACGAAAATAAAGGAATCCACAGTAAAGTATTATTAATTTCTACCAGTCATTTAGATTGATAGAAACATCTTTTACTAAGCTGACATAATATAAAATACAAAGTATATGATTTTTTTTCTCTTTAGCCACATATGATACATTGTCAGAAACCAACCATTCTAGCTTTAATAAGAATATGTATTCGTATTCTTCCCCCTTTCCTATAAATCATACGATGAGGAGTACCCTTTTTAACCTTTAAATGGATTGCAAAATTGCATATGGAAGTTTTCCATACTATCACAATTTTCAAAACCACACAATATAACAAAATAGACGTAACCATTGTATCAGCTAGCTCTAATTCCATATCAATTGGTTAATTCAACTTCCTAGCCTTTCTTAAGACTATGAACAGGGCTTTTGGTGCTTGTTGTACAAGATGTGCTTTCGCATCATTAAAATGACCTTCACATGAAAACATAATACCAATGTATTGAAATTTCGTAACAATATTAAGAACATTATATTTAAAGTTCACATTTCTTGTGTTAAGTTTAGATCTTAAAAATGTTACAACTTTTATCTTAGATATATTTATTTGTAATTTCCAAGTTTGACAATATAAATACATTGCATTCAATGAGGATTGTAACTCTGCTGCCGACTCCGCTAAAATAACAATATCGTCTGCATGAAGTAGCAAATATAAAAAAATATATACAGCAACTTCACAAGTATCAAGAAAATGAGCTGCAGTGTTCAAATCAACTAGACCATTATATGAATGTGACATAAATTCAATTAAGTCTTTTAAGAAAATTGCGAACAATACAGGTGACAAATACACCAAAATAGAATTTAAAGAAGTTTGAACAAGAGTTACCATGTCTTGCACAAGATTTTGCATTTTTTACATACTTTTATAATCTTAAACATTTTGCCATCAATCATCAATATCTCATTTCAATAATTTTTGCCATAAATACACTCTTCTATCAGAATCTAAAGCTTTGCGATAATCATCAAATACACAATATAATTTTCTACCTTGATGCAAGTATAAATCAATCAAGCATTTCAAAATATGATCTGTTGTGCTATAACCTTTCCTGAACCCGAGCTTGCTCTTCGCACATAATACCAGAATTTTCTAAATATGTATGAAGCCTATTATACAAAATGAAAGTTAATAATATACAATTATTGCCTTCATATAAGATGAACATCATAAGTTGTCAACCCAAGGGCTTGCCCGAAATCGGTAATTATAATCTAATGAGCTCAACAATTTCACTTTTAGTCAGTACCGATTAGTGTTTTTTTGGTTGTCTTTTGTAGTTATTTTTAAGAAACCTAGAAACCGAGCAAGTTCTTAAAGTATTACCTTTAAGCGCCAATGCAACTAAAAATTTCATATACTTGTGATTCTTGCTTTATCTGGATAAGTGAACATAATACATTACATGCTACATTGGTATGTGGTCGCTTTTACAAATTTTTTATAACAGTCTTCCAAAGTGTTGGTTCCTAAGCGTAACTGATGAGTAATAAATTTACGAAATGTGCACATCCCATGCACCAAATTTGGTATAAAATGTGTTACGCTTTTTTACAACTGAAAAAAAAATCATGTATTTGTGGTGCTTGCTTTATCTGAAAAGGTTAAACATAACATATTACATACTACATTGTAATTTAAACTATATACAGAGAAACAAGATGTTTCAGTGCTTAAATGCGATTTGTCTTCTTATTTATTTAGAAAGTTAGTTTACGGAAATGTGAAAATGGTCACGACAAACTGCCCAATACTTTCAAATTGTACAAAGTTTCATAAACGAGTCAGGGCGTACTTTTTTTTTAACTTGGAATGTGACAGGGGCCGTTAACGAAGCACGACATGCTTACCTTTCCAGAAAATGATATCACTCTTGGTGTTTTGTGGGTTTTCACATTGTTGGCGCCTTTGCTGTCGTGTTGTCTTTTTCAGTTTTGTTTGCAACATGTTTTTTGAATTTCTTTTGTTTTGTCATGTTCTAGTTCTCGTTATTTGTTTCCACACTTGTGCCTTGCTCTTGGATTCACGTACGTGGGATTCTCACCTGAACTTGCTCCGTGCCTAAAATGGCTTGATACATTTGATTTCACTTTAGCCGAGAAATCATACAAGGTAACTCGTACAAAAAGTCATCAGGAAAACAAAAAATGCAACACTTTTCATCGTCATATATTCCAAATTAAGTACATGTGTATCTTAAGGTTGAAAATAAGGGTGAAGCCGATTTACAACCTATTACGTTATAAAGAATAGTTAGAATTCTGTCTTTCTCCTTTACATGTTTTCCTTTGTTGTTTTGTGTATATGTTACATTCATAACGCCGCATTATATACGTGTCTTAATTTTCATTAATAAGTCTGTAAAGGCGATGTTGTTTAACTTCTGTCCTATTGACAATTTTAATTTACACAACAAGATATATTTAACCTACTGTGGACGTAATCCTATTCGCGGATGCCAATTTTCGTAGTTGCTACAAACTCTGGTAGCTAATCAAAGTTGTAACCCGGGCCCGGGTCCGGGCCCAAAACACCGGGTCCAAATTCAATAATTCATGATTAACTAAATCGTTATTTATTAACCGTTATCAGAGAAATTTGAATATATATTATAGAAATATATAAAACACTTGACAATATAAAGAAATGCGGAAAATAAAGTGTTTTTGATGACTTTTTTGCAATTTTCATTACGAAAACTAATAATCGTTGTAACCCGGCCCCTAGCTCGAAATTCAATAATTTGTGACTAAATTGTTATTTAAGAACCATTTTTAATGAAATTTAAATATATTTTATTGAAACATATATAGAGACACCTGTCAATAGAGAGAAAAATCCTGAAAAAAAGTTTTTGATTACGTTTTCGGCAATTTTCAATTCAAAAGCTGATAAAAGCTGGAATCTAGGCCCTAGCCCGAAAAAGCCGCGATCAAAGGACAACTGGGACTATTAGTCCCAGAGGATAATCTATAAATATTTCGCTGTATTTTAACCGATAAAATTTGTAAAGAAAATAAAATATACGATATCTAGTATTTTTAAAAAAGAAAAAGAAAAAAATCAATGCAAATTGAATATAAAAGTGCCTTCTGCTAATTAAGAATCTATCGTATTCTTGATATTAGCTTTTTGAAATGCCGGTATTTAAGCATGAAGAAATAATTTTCATTCATAGATATTTTTTTTCAGAATTATATTTCAAATAGGTTTAATCAATAATTGAGGGAGGTCATTAATTGCTGATTACGCCATAGTGGCTAGTCCTTATGAAGTTTACTGAAGCTAATCAAATATCAAGCCATAAATATTCAGTTTTTGCGTTACGATAACCATTAATCTTTGACATATCTACATGCAAATTTTCTTTACAAATTTTATCAGTTCAAATACAGCGAAATATTTATAGAATATCCTTTAATCACGGCTTTTTCGGTCTAGGGTACGGGTTACAAGTTTTATTAGTTATCGTAATGAAAATTGCCCAAAACTACTTCATCAAAAATATTTTTTTCTGCATGTTTTCTATTGTCAAGTGTTTCTATATATTTCTATAAAATATATCCAAATTTTACTAAAAACGGTTCATAAATAATGATTTAGTCACGAATTATTTAATTGTATTAATTCATAAATACTGTTTTTTTATTCTGTGTTATACTATAATATTTTTTGTTCTCTGTCATATTGTCTATTTGTATGTTTATTGTGTGCTTTAGCACTTATTGTTGCTTATGCAATAAAGATTCATTCATTCATTCATTTATTCATTTCTTGCTAGGGCCGGGGTTACAATTTTTATTAGTTTTGGTAATGAAAATTGCTAAAAACGTGATCAAAAACTATTTTGTTCTGCACTTTTTTATTGACAAGTGCTACATATATATTTCTATAAAATATATTCAAATTTCATTGAAAACGGTTCATAAATTACGATTTAATCACGAATTATTGAATTTGGGCCGTTTTTTTTTGTACCGGGGCTACAACTTTTTTAGTAATCCAAACTTTCTTTGTTCGCGAGTTCTTGAATTCGTTGTCTGAAATTATATCAGAAAAATGCATTACAAAGTCTATATATCATTGGTATCAAATTTCGAAGTTCTAGAGGTGTGAGAAATCCACGAAAAAAGTACTTTCATAGTATTAGGTATATCACCTTTTATCAAGGATCGGCATGCGCACTGTTAATAAAAGTAAAAGTTTCCCTAAGCGGCTAATATAGCTGTATATTTAAGTATTTTAGGCTACAAATGACTTAAACTGTTGACGCATGAATTTTAATATAAAAATATACGTTCAACGAGTTATGTGATCTTTTTACTATTATTACGTGTGGTTTGTTGGTCATTTAGGCAAATAAGGCATAAATTAACAAACGCCTTAAAATTCCATGGACCTTAAAGCACTCTGTCAAATTGATCGAAACTTGGCCAGAATAGTATTTCATCTGGCATCCACGCTCCCAATTAGAGTGACCACTGTAACTAAAAAGGAAAAGGCTTCACATGGCCTGTGTGTCTTTTTCTAAATCTACATGGTAGACATTTGATTCCAAGATGCATGGTTATGTTGTAGCAGAGTTTTCTCTGAATTTAACTCTTCCTGATTTACACTGAGTCTGCAAACTGGTCATCAAACTGGAGGGCAAAAATGTTCAGCAAGTACAAGTAAATGTATAAATCTTTTCATTGGAAACCACTGACAGCATTGGTTTTAAAAAGGGAAAACCATGTGGTTCCTAAGTAATATTCCTGAAGATGATCAAATAGTAAATAAGCAATAACGGAGTGGTGTCACAGATAAAGCAATAATCACAGGTACAGGTACACAAATTAAAAGTAATATAAGATTTTTTTTTGTGAAAAAAAAATGAGCAAGCTACGGGAAGTGAGCGTTACATGGTCAAATCACCCTCTTATTTAATTTTCCACTGCTAACGGAACATGATCACATTGCAAGAAATTCAATTGTACACAATTTATTTCTATTCCAAAGAAAACATGGTCCAATTATATAACTTTGACATCTGCAGAACTCTGCCTTTTGTTTGTAACTGTGACCTACAACCGTATACCAAATTCCAGCAACTGATAATATTCGACGAGGCCGGTGAAAAAGAGATAACTGAGCAGTGGAAGATTCCAATGGCTAATTGTAAGAGTAAGTAGCCTTTAGGTTGTTTATTAACACAGCTAGACCTAAAATATAATAAAAAAATAAAGAGAGAGAAGAACACAAGAAATCCAAAAGTAGCCATGTTTGATATTGGTTTATATGATTCATATAAAAACATGTACAATGACATGTTTAAGCAGTTTAAAAGGTGGTGTCCTACGATTCATTGATGTCGTCAAGTGTACAAGATATATAAATATATACAATGTATGTATACATGCCCAATTCATTGTAGAGGTAAAATGTATACACATATGAATTACCCTTGTCTTATTACTTGAACTGTACCATGTCCTGATCTTAACATAATATGTATCAAATTTATTACCTTGCGTTAGAAATGTAATCAAAGGGTCCATGTAATGACAAATTATTACCTTGATCTTGTATCTGCCCGAAAATTTAATATCAGGACATAGCTCGAGAGCTGATTTAGATTGAAAGCAATACAAGGTCCGCTATGGAAAGCGATGAAATATTTATCCCCTCTGCAAGACCTGTGTAATAACACTAGAATTGATATGCACTATGCATTAACGTGTCGCTTTTTATTTCGCTTTTTGTATTGCCGATTTCATTTCGTCCAAACATTTAGTAATTATACAGATCTAATATAGCCTGTCGAATATAGCTAAGCTAAATTCTGTCAATAACCTTCATATTACACCATTATGGCCTTGCTTTACGACGTCACATACTTTGTAAAGTCATTGAAATAACACTGAGCATGAGTTATTGGAACAACGATGTCGCAGTCTTGATGCCATTTTCCGTCGAGTGAAGTTTTCTGAGTAATTAAGGAGGAAATATACCACAATTAAGGATTAAACATTCTACGGTTACAAATACGTGCTATGTTAGAATTGCAACAAAACAAGTAAGTTCAATAGACCTCACATTTTTAATGTCAGCTAATGTTGTCTAAGAACAGCCTGAATTTTCAACAGTAGGGTGTATCCCCATGCGATTAAAATTCGACTGTTTTCTCTATAAGGCTTCTTTACGAATAACTGGTTTGTATTGCATTGAAACATTGTAAAGCATTAAAAACAAATATGCACTTATCGTGATTTCATATGGTGAATAACCAGTATCTGTAAAGTCAGATGGCATGACAACCGGTAAATTCTCACACTCTGTGGGCTTTGTTCATAGTTCATTCCTCCGTTTTCGGATATAATTAACGGGACAACTCGGCAGGTAAATCTAGAAAAGCAGAGGCACTCACCCTAAAGGTGCACTCATAGATGGATCCTTTCTACAGTGTCTTTTTAAAAATATACTAAAGCATATTTGCAGATTGTTCAAATATTGACCTGTAGTGGATTTTGTCTTCAATTACAAATCCGAATTACCACAACTAGTAAAGAAAGTTCTGAGCATGATTTCCAAATTTAGAACTTTATTGTTTCTGGGAAGTAGCTATAAGAAAGTCAGACAATCAGAGCGCATGTTTTGCCATGTCAGCTATGTGATTGTCACTACATTGAACTATCATAATGATGAAGCAGACGATCAAATGAACATTTTCGACAATTCGAAAAGTCAGAGATTGAAGAAGATTTATAGACGATATCGGCAACGAAATACTGAAGCAACAAGTTAAAGGAGTAATTCAATACTCGTGAATCCAGAGACAAGGCAAAAGCGCAGAAACACACAACAAACCAGGACAAAACAAAGAAGAACTAGAAATCAAAAACGTATAGCAAACAAACAAACTACAAACAGACGTCATGGGAACCAAAGCACTAGTGATGTGAAAAACCAGGGAATGGCATCAGGTGCTCCGAAAGGATAAGCATGTCCTGCTCCGTTAACGGCACACATCACTTTGCAAGTGAGAATATCCAGTGAAATGTCGTCCGATGAGGTTCAAAATCTCGCATGACGAGAAATCCAACAGAAGATATCATGTCGCATTTGTGCGATAGATACATCATATCGATCTACCAAATCATGATGACGAATTTAGAATTTCTGGATTGACAATAATAGCATAGGCTGAACATAACCCTGACTGAGGAGTTTTTGTTACAGAAGTTTGGCTCTGATTAGAAAGTCACTGTTCA
>JAOXYH010000006.1:686622-699744 GCA_028566455.1 Botula fusca | reverse complement strand
AAACTCCTCTTTCAGTTATAATTTAATGCATTTTGTTTCTCTATATAATAATTATATACATAATGTAGATGTACAATAAGGTTTTAGAATTTTGATTTTCAAACAAGGGTCCAGAGGGGTAGAAAATTGTGAAATTGTCAATTGCAAGCATGTGACGTAAACTCCTATTTCTGTTTTAATGTAATGCATTTTGTTTCCATATATTATGATTATATACATTATGTAGATTTGAAATAAGGTTCTAGAATTTAGATTTTTAAACAAGGGTCCCATAGGGGCCGAAAATGGTGAATTTGTTGATTTCAAGCATGTGACCTGAACTCCTTGATTTTATGCTTTTGATTTCTATATCTTATGATTATATTCATTAATTTTGATTTACAAGGGGCCCATAGGGGTCGAAAATTGTAAAAATTGTTAATTGTCATTTTATTTCTATAAATTACAATCATATTAGTTATGTAGATGAACAATAAAGTTTTAACATTTGATTTTCAAACAAAGGGCCAACAAGAGAAGAATTTGTGAACGAAAATTGTAGAATTTCAGCAAGTGACCTAAAATTTTCTTTCAGCTCTTATTTTATTTCTGTTCAGTATTTTTGCACACTGTACATGTTTATAACTGTACAGTTTTTGAATATTGATTTTAGGTATTGTCTGTAATAGGCTCACATGTGGGGGTGCGGGGATAGCTGTCGTTTCCGGCAGTACACTCTAGATAGTGTTTACGTATCATTGATTAATTCTTCCCATTGTTTTCATTGAAATGCATTTATCTGCAAGACTTATTCCATACTGCGCAGACTAGAGATGGATAGTGATACAAATCTTAAACTTTCCAAGACATTGACGCTTGAAATGTGCCATTTATTCAAATCTTAATGAATATATCTTCGTGTGCACATTTAGATGGCAGTCAAACAATTTAGAGATACCAGTATATGCGTTTGGCTATTATCGTTTGTAGAACTTTGTTTTCTGTGCAATTAATAGCATTCCACTAACAAATTTGATATTTAACTGTGTATTGATTCCAATGCTTAATTTCGGAATATAAAGCTCTGTAATAAAGTTATAATATAGACTAATTAATTGTTTATGTGATAATATGGCAAAACTGTGTAACTAATACAGCTTAGCGTTCCCCTTCTCCTTCTTTGATGGCACGCATTCCATTTTGATATTTTTTTCTGTAATTCAGGACAATAGACTTCGAACATGGTTTCTGGTAGATGTAGATCTTGATTCATAAACCGTGCCATTTAGTGGTCCACGACATCAAGACGAACATTCGCTAACAGCATTTGTAAGTTTCAATTTATGAAAAAAAGACAAAAAATACAAACAAAATATTTTATTTTCTATAGGAAATGTATAAAAACCTGGCAGTTTATCGTTGTTGTGCCTTATCATCGAGCAGAGAAATTGTGTAACAGATAACAATTATACCCCAACAAACAACATACACATTTTTCTTTGCATCTTTAAAGTAAACACAAGATACTATCCATTTTATGATAACAGTGCTTGCTGTTACATAACTGCCAAGTTTTACACACAGATCAATTGTAAATATAGACTTTTTTGAAAAATATACCACAGACATTTGAATGCAGCAACAATATCTCATAGTGAATATCTGCCCGATGAAACGGCAAAAATTGAGGTACAATACGGGTGGGTTCTTCAAATCGTAAAACAATAGGATCAATAACAAACTCTTAAATGAATGTAAAGTAATGAAAGCCAAAGCTGATATGTTAATTTGAATTCTAAGAAACCTAAATTTTGGCATATTCATTCGTGATGTGATGTGAGGAACTGTGGCAAAATATTTTAACTGTGTAAAATAAATTGTCTTTGGTTAAAATATGGACTAGAAATTTTTATTTGTAAGGTATCAGATCAACAATTTATCTTTAACCTCTACCGAATTGTCCCTGTTGCTATAACATTAATAGATATGAAATAATTTCATAATAAATAACGTCTTAAATATCTATGAATGAAATCTAACACCTTAATAAATGCTGAAACTATCTACAATTCCTAATATAATGAAATTATTTACAAAATAACTGCCCGTGGGTCAATGGAGCAATATCAATGCCACAGTATCAAATGGGTTGAAAGCGGTCACGTGACCTGGGCCTCATTAGATCAAATGACCGCTTTGTGTGCGAAGTTCAGAGGAAGGTCCACAAAAATCATACAAAACATTTCATTTATATACACACTTGAACGGATGAACGATGTACAAAATGACCTGACATTTTTCCCGTGATGCACTTGAACGTTATTTGCATATTCAACACCCAAAGACTACACTAAATTCACACGTAAATTAGAAAGCACATAGCGCATAACAAACAGAGGATATCTTAGATTTGCACACAAACAATTCTATCAAAACATCTACTCAATGTTCAAGTCGTACAACAGGAAATAGATAGTCCGCACTTTTTCACAGGGAAGATCTCTGCGGAATATCCAGCCGGAAACGGTAATGGGTAGTTCCACACTTCCGGTAAATCCTTTGTAACGTGTCCTGGGATAATTCACAACACATTTATAGCTACTAAAATGGCGATGGAACTGTTTACCTATATTCCTTATATGGGTCGTTTCCTGAGCTTGGAACTGTAATAATATGTGGTCGATACATAAAACGTTGAATTAACAAAACGCTCAGCATACAAGTCAACAACGTTTTGCATGTACCATATAGTCGAGTATCAAATCTGCATCACTGAAGCATACACGAATTTTAGCAGCTAACTCATCAAGGTATAATATATATTCTATGCATGTCTATTGTCTACAATAACCAACACTCTCAACTACAGCAAGCACACTCAAATATATATTGTACCAAAATAAAATAAAATAAATAAATAAAACAAACGTTAGCTCCTCACAGTAATAGCAAAATGAGCTTTTCATAAATAAAATCCTTTACAATTCGAAGAAATATAGGTAATCGCCATTTTTATCCATTCCAAAGGATTCATTTTAGGGTTGACAAAATTGGACGGAACTTTTTACGTGTCCTTCGCAGGTGACATCTAGGAATTCATCTTTTTCGTCCAACCTTTTCAGAAGAAGTTTGGGTAGTCTGAAAATACCACGAATACATTAAGCATTCGTTGAACTAAATGTTAGTACTTCGACAGCATTATAGCATAGGTGTGTTGACAGGACATGCTTGCTACACATGACACTATCTCTGCACCTGCGCATTAGGTAAGCATTTCCAATCGTCTAAATACAGTGTCGGAAGACAACAAAATAATAACTTTAAGGAGTTAAAAGATTTATGAAAGCTCGACTGTCTCTTGTAAGCAATCTATAAAGCTGCTATTTAATACCAAAGTTTAAAACTATCACTTTTCTAAAGAAATAAAACTTCAAGAAAAAATTCCAATAACATTTCAAAACGTTAGCATTCAACGTGCACAATTCCAAATCTGTCCCAAAATTTGAGGGATAACAGAGAATGGAAATATAAGCAAGAAGACCAATGAATGGATTATGTTATTTACTTAACAACGTATTTTATCACCAACTGACGGTTTCATGACTTACAAATTCTTACGAGTTCACAGAAAACGATTAAAAGGTCGATTGTGCCAACTGCAGCCGTTAAATGCCATTTTATGATGTGTGTAATCGCACTTCACGATTTACGAAATTAAGACAATGAGTATTCCACCTCATAAGCCCACAACAAATAACTCTTGCTATTTTGCAACGTCGAATTCTTTGGAAATCTCCTACCACATAACAGAGAGGGTGTACATGTCTGGGGTCCTACCAAAATATTGTGGAATCATTGTAACGTCATGTGAATACAACTGGATTTTAATTGGATAGACGAAAAGAAATGCCCATTTCAAAACATATCAATAATACTAATTATTGTTATCAGAAATAATACGACTTTTATTTGGAATGTCGTATAACACTTTTATTTTTCCAAGATACTAGTAATCATTACTATATATGTATATTATCCAACCCTCTATAAAGTTGGCGAAACAAAACTTCTCTGTATATTTCAAATAAAATCAACCTTTCCTACACTTCTGGTTCGAATTTTATTATTTTAAAATTTTCATAGAACGTCATTCTAACACAGGATTTTCCAGTAAATACAGTTTCATCTCAAGTCCAATTTCAAAAAATTTGTGTTAATCTCATTTCAAATATTACAAGACACATATATTATGTAAAATTATAGCAGAAACAGAATGAATCCAGGGGATTCATCTTTTAGAACTCTCTTTATTTATCCTCCCTTATAGCAAGTTTTATTTGAAATATACAGGTAGACTTTTCTCATGGCGACATATTGTCTAGTTGTCCAAGTTTGAAACTTTATCACTGAAGCAATATTGTTTTGCCTCATATCAATCGTATTTATTTTGTAGTGTTGTATGTGAACTTGGTTGTCATTATAGAACATCACAAATTACTAACAACAAGGTTGAAGAGTTGGAATATGGGAGGGACTAGAAAAAGACCACCAACAATTAAAGCAAAGAAGGCAGGATTTCATTCTTGGGAAAGGCAATACATATGGAATATCCGACTGGTGTGGCTGATATGTTGTAAAGGGAGAGTAATGCAGAAATATAGTTCCAGATAGAAGACGAAGCGGGATTGAGGGTATCACATAGGCGAAGCGGAAAATACAATGAAGAAGGAACATAGTGGTCAGGCAGGCTAAGAAGATGGCAAAATGTATAAAAAGACGGGTTTAAAAGGCAAAGAATTTATAACTCGAAAGGTAAAACAAGTTGGCACCAGTAGGTTATATAAAACACTCATTATACAACCGACATGCACTCAGTGTGTTAACATCATGCAGAGTTTGTTATCAACTTAAGATACACACATGCAACTGAAATATACACTTGATTATCATATAAGCAACCAATTCCAATATAGAAAATATTGTAAATGGTACTTTATTGCCCATTTTGATACCAAACAGAAGTATTCCCAAAATATATTATTCGTCTGGAAGTGATCAGCAACTCTCCATAAAATTTAGTGTTTCCATATACTCTTGATGCTGTAATGGCTTGCAGCAAATACCATTTATAATATTGTGAGAAATGTATTAAACTGTGAAATCTATGTGTTTTATCAACATTGAAGTCGTAATAATGTGAAAATAAATACCCCCGATGCTGAAACAAGAAAATACATACAAAGCTTACATTTTAAGTTGTCTTCTATACATCAACATGTGTTTTGTGAACATGTATATTTGTGAAGAAATACTGTTGTAAACCCGTGAGTATTCTGTTCATGGTGCTGTACCAATCAATTCCTTGTGATTTTTGTGAATGTGTTTACATACATGATATGAAGCCTCAATACTTTCGTGTACTTAAAAGATAGTCATTATGCAAAGCAACCTTGCTAGAACATGTAACGATGTTCAATCATTGATGTGATACATCAAGATGTAAATGGCATTTTTAACCCGAACGTCTTGGTTTAAGGATCCCTGTTTTACGATTGTTGCAATTGATTATAGGTATTCTGAAGTGAATTCAGTCATATCAGCATGTAGCTTCCCAAAAGGGTATATCAAGATGTAAATAAATAAAATATGGAAGATTTCAAGGTGCAATCTGAGCTCGCATACCACAACATATTTATGTCAAATGGTGGTTGTGACCCTATGTTTCATGGTTTGATGATTGCATTTTTATGTTAGGGCTGTTCCAGAAAAAAATATCTTGAGGCTTTTGAAGGCACTTTCAAACAATTTTCTACTGCCGGTCATATCATAAATATATTATTGCATTAGGCATATGGTAAAAATTCTGTGGGTAGTGGGGGTTCATACAAAGTGCCTTCGAAGACCCCCATGTTAATTTTTCTGGAACAGCCCTTGGCTTGAATTCAGGTTTAAGTTTAGGTTAAGGGTAGTTTGACATGAATTTAAAGTAGTATCCACATATGAATAATCACATGCAAATAATTTAAAAATTATTCTCAAATCGTGGTTGTGACCACAGTTTCATAGTAATATTTGAAAAGTGGTAGATCTATATGATAAATGGAAGAATTCCCCTTATTTAGGTTTGCTCAAAACAGAAATCTGCAGAATACTCAAGGCCATGTGAGATTGCGTCTTGGTGGCTACATGTATTGCTGGAGATAAACCATTTAACATATGTCTTCGAAAATCATATTTCTGACCATGATTTAAAATTGTTAAAAATCATGCTTAATTCTACTGATTTAAGATTTTGGTACTTAACCAATGGAAACCTAGCTGTACAGATCAATACTTCAAACTGTCTAAACAATGAGTTTTTCATCCATTTTGTATTATGAGAAAAGGTGCACTTGACCTGGAACCTTAATTATGTTTCCCAGTTATTTACCCTTGGTTTGACTCCCCCCTCCCATAATTCTGCTACTTTTGATCAAGAAACCTGAGGAGGAATCTAAATAATTGGAAAATGCCGAGCTTCTTAAATATTTATAAGTAGGTGGGGGAAGTTTACAAAAATGTATCTAAAGTATAGAAGGTATACAAGTATAAAGTTTATAAAGTATGAAATACACCATATGTAGCAGACATCAACCTACATTAATAACCATTTTAAGAAAATTACCCTACTGACTGAAAATATTTATATATGGGATAAAGGGCTGTATAATTTTTACTTTGAGAGTAATGGGACATGCTACTCTGTTCACAGTGACTTTTCAACCGACTGTAATATGGGAATATATACATATTTCACTACTTGGCCAATATGAATAGGGGAAGATACATTCAAGTAACCACAGATATCTGTATATGTTCAACATATCACTGTAATGTTAACAAATGCAAAAACAACACATACACACAAACATGCTGAACCCTACACCGGTTAAGCATAGCCTGGGGTTTGTTAGGCAAGCATGCAGTATCCCTGTATATGTACAGCATTTGTTTCCTTTTAATAATTGTAAAAAATAATGTATTTATGCAAACTTATCCTTTCACAAAAAAATTATGTCATGCGCATTCAAATATGTCATTATCATTCATGCAATCCAAACAAAATTTGTCAATATTTTACTAGGATATGGATATCATTATGCGAAGAACTATACAAAGACATGCTAGTATATTTATTCTTTTCAGTAGAGATACAATGTAAGGCAGTAGCAGTATCAGATTTATTTAAGAACTAATGGGTATCATCTTATGGGCAAAGAAATCAAAGGAACACACCATGCAATTTTACACTTTAATTTAAAAAAGATCTTTTTTACAATAACTTTTGTGTACTTTAGTATTGCAAAATACGTACCCTTAACATTACAGATGAGATAACGTGGAATGTAACAAGAAAATGTACAATGAATGACAATGTGTACTTGTCGAGGTCAACCAAAACCATTCAGTTTAATCATTCACTCACCAAATCAAGTTTTTTTGTTTTGAAATTAAATATGCCATTTAATGGTCTATGAATTTGCTTCCTTCACGTAAAAAGAAAAACATCCTAAATTTTCTCACTGAAGGGTTTTGGCAATCCTCAAGCCACAGAAATACAAAATATAAATGGATTTATTGACAGACTTGATAGTGTGAAAATTCTCTTTTATATTTTGAATATGCTACAAAAATACCCTAAATCTTGAGATTGATGTAGGGTTCAAATATGTCAGAAGAAACAAAATGAGATGTCCTTTGCAGTGTCAAAAAAAGCAATTATTTCAAAACTTAACAAAAATTTTAAAATTCAACAGCCTTATATTTGAAGACAGAGTATTGTCTAGCAATACCTATAAGCATAAGAAAGCTGGTTGCGCAAAGGTTAATTTCAAATGAATGACTTCTTCTCTTGAGAAAAAAGTCTCTGGATTCTAAGGCAGAAAAAGACATAGAATTGACAGCAAAATTTAATTTTTTGTTTTCTTTCTTTATGAATGCTCGTGAAAAAATATCGTTGTTAAAGTTATTTTTGTAAAAGTTGAAATGGGTGAAAGTGTACATCTAACCAAAATCCAGAAAATATAGCAGGACTCAAATCCACCATAAATTTCTAAATTTTCAACCCCATCTGCCCCTTATTTTAATGCTTTCTACAATTTTTGGTGTAATTTTACTGAAAAAAAGGCAACTTTCACCAAGTATATCTCATAGTGAATAAGTGAAGTTTATAATAAGTTTTCCCATATTCAATAAATTTTGAATAGCATATTTTCTATAAAATATATATTTCATTTGAAACCGAAGGAAAGCACTAATACAATCACACATATATAATTCTACATTTGAAAGAAGGAATATAGTTACAGATGATATTTTTTTCATGCAAGATTCTCTGTGATCACTACATTTACGATACATCTTGACTCAATTTATCTTTCTTTTTCAATAAACATGCAACAAATATTTTAATTTTGGAGACTGATTTGGTTTGGATTTCTGACAAAATATAAAGAAGGTGTAGAGATCACATAATAGGAAAATACACTTATATAACATTTACCATTTTGCTGTCAAATCAATCTGTAGTGTAGACTTTATTCAACTGCAAAAGTTACTTCAGAATAAAGCTTGACCATTTTCGTAAATATAGTAGTATTTTGCTGGAGTAAAAATTTTTGTGTTTAATACTGGTACTCATTTCTGAATCCTTAAGTACTCACATCCTATTTGGACAAATAACACTTCAGCAATATACTATGTAAAAATTTTTACATTTCTTAGAAAATTCATATATGTGTAAGTTCAAAGGTTGTTGACACCTTCACCTTGCTTACGTGTAAAATAAGCCACCCTAAACACACAATGTCACACTGTATTACTGTGTGCTTAAGTATTTACTGTCCAGCTACAGTCCAGAAGTAGTGCTTATAATGAGACAATTTAAAACTGCTGACCTTTTGGGCCATGTACAGCGATCTTGATATTTGTGCTTAAATATGTAGACATAAGGCCAAATGTGAATGACAAGAAATGTTTTGTGAGAACCTTTTTTGCTTAATCTGAAGCTCTGGTTAGTATTTGTGAGGCAAAGTGCTCATTACAGACACACTGTGGAGTGTTCTAACAGGACTGTTCCACTTAAGCATACATGGTACCACAGGAAGCCACTTTAAAACAGGATAGCCACCCACAAGATTAATGTTAGAATCTCAAGCATTAAACCATGAACGAAAATTGGACACAAATCCACAGATTTCAAAGTGTCTTCCATGGGTGTAGTGTATGATTATGTGGAACAGCCCCAAGATTGGACAGTAAAAGGTTGAAGGTCAATGTTAATATAGATACATGTTTGTAAAATGGTAACAGACATTCTAGGCACAAATAAATAAAATATCTAATAAAACTCTCTTTCATAATCTTAAGAAGTCACTACTAAAACCAAGCAGGGTTTCTAGGGGTCAAATACCAAGGTTTCTCAGTAATGAACATATACTATTTCTTCATATTTGGCTAATTCAAATGTTGCTTTAATGCATTTATAAAATGAAATTCAATAAAAAAGTTCCAAATGTTCCAAATATAGTGTTTGAAATTTACAACACGAAATCAGTTATTTTTTTCCTTAATACTGCATCAAAACTGATATTGTAATTATCACAGCATATGCTCACATATCTAATGTTTAAAGCAAATCCTCACCATACATTGAGTAACCACACATCACCAGAATGAACAAAAATGCATGCATTAAAACAAAAACAAAATGTCATTCTAAGCATGTGAACACACCAATATGTTGAACATTTAGTATCTTTCTGTTTGTGTTGGTACTATGACGAATCTCACAACACACAGACCAAATTTTGTAGTTTAAGGAGAATATATTCCAACCCCCAAAAATAAACTCCAACTTCGTGAAGCATCATACATTTTAGTCTATAATCTTTAAAATTTACTCTGGATACATCATTTTTATTACTGGATGAGGCATGTTCCATCATTACCTGCACCTAGACGAATTTTGATGGAATTTTTTAGTTGGATTTATATTTTGATTTCTAGAAGAAGCTGCTTGGTCTTAGTAGTGGTCATTAATTATACATACATTATATATTATTTATTCTGGACAATGACTTTTATGACAAAAATGAAACACACTCTTTCACACTTACATAATCATTTTGACAAAATCAATTGGAAAAGTTTTCCTTCTCAAAGTCAGAAAGTTGAAACGAAATAAATGGACAACAATACAATATATAACAAACAGTAATTTTGGTTTATTGCTAAAGGGAGTATTATCATGAAGCTTTCCAATTTTGAAAATCTTCAAATATCAAATACTTAAGGCCTTTTTATCTTGTGAAATGCATTAAATTAGCTCATGAAAACTTTCAGGTCTACCCGAATGAAAGAAAATCACAGATGTGGAAAATTTATGAATTAAAAAATCCTTTTCAAAAGGAACAAAAATGAACAAAAATATCAAGATTCTGCCCTGACAAATATGAGATTATGTCAATGATATTGTTGTGAATATTAAGGTTATTTTTTTAGGTCAGAGGGATAAAACAATGGGGATAATGCATGAAAGAGGAAGGTGAATCAGATGAACTAAGGACAACAATCATCAAATTGGGCACATGTATGCAAGTCCAATGTACACAACCCATACTACTGTCATTGTGATAGAACCAACTAAGATATTTTGTTTACCGTCAGTGAATTTTCTGGCGACAAACTTCAAAGTTTCATCTAGTATAATCACAGGAATAGAAATCTTTAACACTGCAACCCACTCTGCCAAATTCAGTGGGCAGATCTGGAAAATTGTCTGGAAAAGAAGAAAACACAGTATTGTAAGTCTAAAGTAATGTTCATCATACCATTCATCTGTTAAATTATAGTTATCAATACAAATTACTACTTGAATGTCAGCTGAATCTTTCACCATTATGAACAACTGTAAACTAATTTTTATTTGTGAGAAATTTATTTTTGCAAACTTCACAACAAGGAAATTTCCCCCAAAATAAATTGCTGTGAATTCAATTATTTTACATCTACTTGTCTTGTTCAGGAGATAGTAAGTCGGCACAAAAGAGCCAGTATGAATGAAACTGAAAAAATAACTTGGTTAACAGTAACCGTTTTGTAATCATGATCTTGCACACATTATTAATATTCTCTATTACGCATTTTCCATCAGTAACAACTTCAGTCTTCATATTATTAGAGACAGTTCCGAGACAATATACTTATAAGACTTATGGTCCTATGATAACCTGTCATCACAAGATTTGTTTCAACCACTTTCTACTTGGAATATTTCTAAGTTATATAAATGATGGGTTCTCTGATATGTACATTGTTTACTGAAAGTAAGTATTTCAATGAACTTTTGATTTGATTAAAATTTCTAAATATGTGATCAGTTTTATCAGTGATTTTCAAGAATATAAATTCCGCAACTGTATCATCATTTTCGATGAAATACCATTTTCCCAGCTGATTTCCTATATCCTTTATCATATCATCAGTTTTCTAGCTGAATTCCTACATCATGATGATCAGTTTTATGTATGAAGAAAGCTGGAATGTGGAGCATAAACTGCCGATTTGACATTTATATATCATCTGTGGTGTCCTCTACAACTGGGTGCAAACTTGCATTATATACATGTCAGTGACAGCATAAGTAGGAGTTGCCCAAATACCCAGACCAATAGTCACTCAGGATACACCACCATCTGTTTTAAAGGTTATCTAGTTAAATGTATACTGTTTATATGTCTATTCTTTATGGAATGCTAAAATATTAATCTATTTTCACTTCCAATTTGTAACTAATTGTATACTTACAGACATAACTTCTGTGTACAATATAAGGAAATGAAGAGACATGGAAAGAGCAATAGCACCCAACAGCCAGGGATTTGACCATGGAGGCATGGCAATCAGAGACTGGTTCTCACTCAAACTGTAAACAAAGGTATGTTACAAAATTATTAAATTTTCATACATTATAAATAACTATCGATAAAATGGCATAAATTGTTTTAAACCAGATCAACATATTGTTATGTAATGGTATTTGATCAAACTAAATATTTCATAAATATACTTTTAATAATTGAATAATTTTTGCTGTTCCTGTAATAAATATAATACCATGAGGGAAGACCTCAGATGACAACAGCAATGATTTATTTATGTACAATTGGGCCTGTCTTGAGGAGACCATCCTTTTGTCCATCAAAAAGAGTTGGTCTCTCAGAAGAGGTTTATTTTATATAGATTATGTAGGCTTGTGATACTTTTACGTGGTCTCCCAAAAGAGGGTGGTCTCTCAAGACAGGTTTTACTGTAGTAGTTTCTGCAGAAAAAAGATTTAACTATATGGACTATAGATTATTGACAAAGGGGTCAAATTCCATAGCAATACAGCAAAGCTAGCGGCACCTTCAAGAGCTATTGATATTTTTAATTCAAAATGCTCTGTCACGTTCTACTGATAAAAGCATCTTCGATCTTTTAAGACATTCTAAAGTATTAAGGAGCGAAAGATCAGTGAAATGTGTTAAATGTTAACTGACATACTGTTGAAAAGTAGCCAGTAAAGAAACTGTAATAGTAAGATGGAATGTATAACAAAACGCTACCCACAGTTATCTCAATGACCAGAAAAAGAACATCAAAAACTTTTCAAAATGTGAGTGGTCTTTTTTAAGTTCACATGAAAACCTGAAACAACCCTATGTTTTTGTTAATTTTGTTACCTTCTATCATTAATGATTTCTATTCAGACATTCATACTTCTGTTCCAATTGTTTGGTACACTCTACATGACAGAACAATTAGTATTTCTATACAAAGTAACTAGAAATGCAATACTCTTATGCATTTTCTAAATATTCAATACTCTCCTAAATCTCCATTACATTTTGAACCACCATTTTATTTATCTGTTCAAAATATAAAGGCATGTTCATATGGTCATAATTATTTCTTGGAATTGCATCCCTGTCTGCCATTATTTTTTATAAAAACAAAAATATTTGAATTTGTATGGCAATTTCACTGAAAGGGTCCCCCCCCCTAAAAAAATTAAATATATAAAATAAATTTACTTGGTCTATGGTATTTTTAAATAAAACA
>JAOXYH010000006.1:619955-633655 GCA_028566455.1 Botula fusca | reverse complement strand
TATAACTGAAGGTCATTTTGCTTTCTCTAATTGATTTATGGTTTCCATTTCCTCCTTGACGGTGAACAACTCAGTGGTTTGTTTGCGTCATCAGCTATATAATATGATGGCCTTTGACTTCCCGAGAGACTGTTTAAATTTAAAGAGGCAGTGCAATGATAAGCATGTTCAATGTATGTGCATGGCAGCAAGAAATGAGAACACCTATTTTATCTTGTAACAAATTATTGACATTCAGTTAATGCAGTATGTTGTCTATTGGAGTAAACCGGATTTTAGGCTCTTTCATACAGGGCTATAAAATTTGTAATAAATGAGAGCTTTGGCATGCCGTAAAACCTGGTTTAACCCAGATTTGAAAATGCATGTACCAAATCACGAGTATGATAGCTTTACACTGTAATATTAACACAAATCTTTACTTTTATTTTTTCTACACGAAACATGTAGATAATTAAAAAAGTGTGCAAAACATGTTTTCCACTATTATTAGCGAGATGTTTTCTTTTATATTCAGACTCCCAAGTTTTCATCTACTGAGTTTCAAGTCTACCAAACTCAGCAAAAATTTAAGGATGTTTTCCTTTTTACAATTTTTTTAAATTATCACCGGAGGCAGTTACGCACCGGACAATTTGCGTTCTTCACTAGAACATTCAATTGTTGGTTATAGAAAATCGTGTAGGTAGTAATCTATTTTATCTGCTTCAAGGGATGCCATTTATCAGTTGTTCGTTTTGTCAGGATTTACAGCAGCCATATAGTCATTTGTTATCTCTTCCGTGTGTAAAATGAAAATTGCATGACACTGAGAACTGAAATATTTTTATGTTGTTGAGAGTTTATAAATATTAGCGCTTTCAACAACAGTTACTATATTTCTGTCTTTCGTTCAAAGCAATACAGAATTGTAAAAATCCATATCAATACTGCATACAACATGTACAAATACCAATAAATGTTGCTAGGACATAATTTTTAGGAAAACTAGGAATTCACTTTTTTCTAGGGTTCATTCTGTTTTGAAACCCGAAGTTTTAAGTTATTCGCAAGATTGGACCTATTATTTAGTAAAATACATGCTTGTAAAAGACACCTACCTCTTTCAATCTATAAGGAACTAAAGTTGAAGAGAACTGACTTATTGTGACATTGCTTAAAGCTGCTAATTTTCTTTTGGTTTTTATACCCCTTAAAGTTATTCATAGAAATGTTTTAAATTACCTTAATCGAGATTTGAAAAAAAAACAAAGGTAGGCTTTAAGGAATCTGTTTGTATGAGCATCACCAAATGTTTAATAGAAAAACATTTAACTTGGACCCTAGGTTACTGATGGCATAATGTATCTCAAATTCGGTGGTTATTGCTTTGTTTTCTGATGCATCTCTATGCATGATTTATGACTTGTAGTTTAATCTGTTTAGCCATTTTGATCACCATAACAGCAGTTTGTTTACGTCAGTTCAAAATGCTAATCTTTCCCTCAGATATCTTTAACAAAAGTCTGTTTGCTTTCATGCTAGAAAAATGTGATACAATCGTAAAAATTCTGGTAGACATCAAACAAAGCTCATTTTTAGCTCTCCCAACTAAAATACCCTAAAGGCATGATGAACATTTGGGATCACTTTGCGTCCATCGTCTTGGAAAAACTCTGCTGAAATCACTTAATAACCAGTCTGGACGAATTGGTGGATGTATTTCTTTAGTGTTTTTTCTCACAATTTTGTCCTGTGATTCCGCACATGGTAACATGGCAACCGGTTGTATAAAAGCACAAGGGGTAAAATTTGTTCAATTATTATTCCCGTCAAGCGATATGGCTGTTTTTTCTACATGAACATGGGGGTAAAGTGTGTCCAATGATTCCGCCATTTCAGGATTGAATGGACTCTAATTTAAACAAGAGTTGGTACTGATTTTATGGCAAAGTAATACCTCGTCAGAGACCGTCCTTTGCATGTATACTTAATCAGTAAATCAGGTTTACCGTCGATCAGACTTCATTTCCCTACCTTAACATTCTGTCATAAAGTTATTTTAAGTTAATGTTATACAACTAAAGCTTAATTGATTTATGACTTCATGTGGCGTTGTTTTATGATTATGATTATACGTGCAAGATGAAAAGTGTGCTGCTGCTGACACAATGAACATTAAACCCATTTGTATTTTGCGAGCAATTATAATGCCTGCATCAAGTATTGAAACGATTTCACCGAGTTACATAAGTATCATTTTATAAATTTCTCGATTGTAATAGTAATGTCTGGTACATTTTGCATGTTGTATCAGACAATAATTAATTTTCTTATATAATTCCATAACTCTTGGAGCAGCAACAATGCACTCTCAGTAAGAACAAGCGAGTGCGATTGCACTAGTTGGGCTTGAAAGCATAGCATGATACCAATGTTGAATGAACATTGCATTATACCAGCTCCGTTGTATCAGATTTGAATAAGAATTCCATGATATTAGTCTTGAATCAAAATTCCCTAATGCCAGTTCCAATGCATCATACTTAATAAACATTACATGGTACCGGTTGTGTTGTATTCGACTTGAATAAACATAGTATGATACTAATGCTGCTATATCATATTTGAATGCATTCCATGATATCAGTCTTGAATCAATATTCCCTGATACAAGTTCCAATGCATCAGACTTGAATAAACATTACAAGGTACCGGTTCTGTTGTATTCGACTTGAATAAACATAGCATGATACCAATGCCGTTGTATCATATTTGGATAAACATTCCACGATGCCAATTACGATGAACCTGCCTTGAATAAACATTCCATTATACTGATGCATTAGAATTGAATAAACATTCCATTATACAGATGCATCAGACTTGAATAAGTATTTCATTATACCGATGCATCAGACTTGAATAAGTATTTCATTATACCGATGCATCAGGCTTGAATAAACATTCCATTATACCGATGCATCAGACTTGAATCAACATTCCATTATACCGATTTCGATGCATCAGACGAATAAACATTCGATTATACCGATTCATCAGACGAATAAATATTCCATTATACTGATTCATCAGACTTGTATAAATATTCCATTATACTGATTCATCAGACTTGAATAAATATTCAATTATACATATTCATCAGACTTGTATAAATATTCCATGATACCAGTTTCGATGTATTAGATTGAATATATATTGTACGTTACCAGTTTCAAGGAATCAGACCTAACTTAACATTCAAATTACATTGTACCAGTTTCTATGTATCAGACTTGAATAAACATTCCATGATAGAAAAATCGATGTATTAGACTAGAATAAACACTACATGATAACAATATCGATGCATTAGACTTAAATAAACATTATATGATGCCAGTTTTGATATACATGTATCAGATGCACTGAAAAAGAGAAGCCATTTTTGTGACATCTGCAACGACACATTTTCAGGTTTTGCCAATGGATTATCGCTTAAAAATTCACCAATGTGTACTAATGACTGTGGACGATATATTCCAGGCAATTTTTGATTGGTGCAATATCGCTAAATCGTCATTTTTACGTCCATTACACCAAAGGGTTACAGGAAATAATTATATTTTATAAATTAAATATCCTGACACCTTTTGAAAAAGTATAATTGTTAATACAAGAATTCGTCAAATAACGGCAACAGAATACCAAAGCAAAAGGTTCAAGTAGTAATCCAAAACACGTGAATCCAGGGTCAAGGCAAAAGCAAAAGCGCGGAAACAAGCAACGAGAACCAGAACACAACAACAACAACAACAACAACAACAACAAAACATGTAGCAAACAAACAAACAAAAAATAGAAACAGACGACACGAGAACCAAAGCACTAGCAACGTGAACTCCCACCGAAACCCTGGAGTGACATCAGGTGCTCCGGAAGGGTAAGCATGTCCTGCTCCGTCAAATAATACGACTCCTAGTGTTATTTGATTCTAGAAAATACACGTACTACAATATATTTTTATTATCGCATTTTCCCTTATTGTAGCATTCCTGATTTTGAAATAAATCTTTTTTTGTACAGCTGACAGGGAAAATGAAACAGATGAGTGGAAAACCTGGAGAAGCTATAATCGAAGCAGCAGTTGAAGAAAACGCAGACATGATCGTGGTTGGGACACGTGGTTTAGGGAAAGTGAAACGTACATTCCTTGGAAGCGTCAGTGACTACTGTGTTCACCATTCTCCAGTTCCGGTTCTTGTTTGCAAAAGGGATCATCATAAACATGATAAACACGATCATGCTAATAAACATGATCTTGATCAACATAAATCCAATGCAAATGACCAGGATAACCAATCAGAAGGAAAAAGTGAAAGTCAAATCGAAAAATAACGAGATGTTAATTGTACGAGACGTATTTATCGACAGCGATAAAGCTTATCGCACAATCGTTTATTTAGTATGAATTTAGATTTAAGGGAACATTGAGAATTGGACAGACAATAACATGTACCCCAAACAGACAGCATCAAATACACATTGAAAGAAATTTTTATTCTAGGAGTGCTATTTAAGCAATCTCTTCTAATGTATAAAAATAAAATATCGTTCATGTTAACATGCTGACTTCAGCTGATATTTTTTTTATGGCAAACATTAAATAATTGATAGTCAATGATAGTATTTGTAAGTTTCACAGAACCAAGTTTCCTAGGAATGCATTACATTCGAAAAACACAGAACAGTTTGAACATATTTAAGTGCTATAATGTACTAGATTTAAACACAGATTTTAATTACATGTGTATTTTGATGATCATATCAATATGGTTTAATTAGTTTTGAGTTACATTTTTGTTATATAATATCGACAAAAAGAATACTGAAGTGCCAACTTCAAGGCAGATTTCATAAACACGTGAATCCAGTGACAAGGCGAAAGTGCAGACGAAAATATAACAACGAGAACCAGGACAACCATGACAAAAAGAAAAGAAAATTGAAAACATGTGGCAAAATAGAAACAGGCAACACGAGAACCAAAACAATGTGAATGCCCACCAAAACCCGGAGTGACATCAGGTGCTCTAGAATGGTTAGTATGTCCTGCTCCATTGATATGATTCCCAGCATAAATCCAGCACTATGTTTTACTACCACTGAGTCGATGCCACCCCTGGTGGACTGTAAGTCCCCGACGGTATCACCAGCTCAGTGGCTAGTAATTCGGTACCAGCCCAAAACGATACTTTAAATTTACCGTGTCATTTGATTTTAATTTTATAAAACTACGGTGTTATCTCCCTCGTGCAAAGCTCTGTCTGTAGATGGTTTTGGCTTCCTGTTTCGGTCATTTTGGCATGTGCTCGCTTAACAAATTTTTTATTACAGTTGTGGTCTTCCAAACATTTTGGTCCTTAGCATCGCTGACGAGTAATTAATTTTCGAAATGTGCACATCTGATGCACCAAAATCGGTATGAAATGTATCACACTTTGTCCAAAATAAAATCTGTGAGGAAATACCCGGTGCACACGATTGAAAGATTTTAATTTCCGAATAAAAATATGTCTCGCAAAATAAAACAAGTTTCGTTCTAAACGTTCTCTCATATTTTTTTCTTATCCTTTTTTTAGAATTAAGGGCTACATGTAGTCTCCCAGTAAACCATGCAAAATCCTAAAAATTATTCAGATACAGTTTACACTTTACAATGACACGTGGTTTGATTGAAAGATCTATCTGACAAGAAAATCATATTGTGGCAAAAGGACTTTTTATTTAAAATCAAAGATGGGGACATCTTTGCGCCATCTTGTTCGTATTGTTTCCAAGATTTTTTTATTCAAATTCCATTGAACTTCTGTTGAAATTGACGCTTTTAGCCTAACCTTTTCTCTTCATTACTTTTATTATATGCCTCTTAGTACGTTGGGTGTTAGGGATAGTGACAGACTATAACACAATTTTAACTAAAAGTGACATACATGTAACAGTAGCAATATTTGACCCAATTTTGGCACATTGCCAATTTTTGAAGGAAAAAAAACTAAATTTTATTGATTTCATGCACTCCTGTCCTTTAATCTTTAAGTTTTAAAAAGATTCTTAAGTCACACTATGTTAAAACAAAGTGTGATACATATTATACCGATTTTGATGCATCGGATGTGCACATTTCGTAAATTAATAAAGATATAATATCAGAATTTCAATTACAGCAAATAATGATGTAATTGACTGCAAGGGGTCCAAGGGAACCGTTTTTCTTACCATGGCTTAAAACGTCGTTTTTCGACTTAAATATGTAATATGCGATAATTCGTTTAATGTGCGATTTTTTTATCATTGGTGGAATGCCTTTTTTAACAAAATCAAAGATAAAGTGATCAAAAGAAAACCAAAGTAACGCGGAAAAGGGAAAAAAATGGCTACTTCGAACTTTTTTGCATAGAATTTTAAAAACGGTTTAACTGTCCAGGAGTATTTAATTGAATATACTGTAAAAATATTTATTTTCGCTGATTCCAATTTTCGTATTTCAAAATTTGTACATGTTTCCTGGTACAAATTTTCAAGGTTATAAAATAATTACAACTGAACTGTTTGTAGAAACTATAAATTCGCGGGTATTAATTTTTGCGGAAATACCGTAATGACGAAAATAGCGAAAATTAAAAGACCGCAAATATTAATACTTTTACAGTTCGTAAACATTTTATTTACCAATGAAAATATGACAAAGTATCCTATGTTATTCAGAAATAACTATTTTAATAATCTGTTGAGATTAAGAATCCAGCAAATGTGGTATGGTCCGAGTGAATAGTTTCCGAGGTGAATCCATCTCTGTCTTTTACCCAGACCTTATCGCCAAGCTCCATCTCGAGGATAACATTATCTGATTGTGAGCCATAATAGTAGCCATGTGCAAATAGGTAGGAAATTATGTTTCCGTTTTTGACCAGTATCACCGTGCAAGTCTTACCAGATAATGCCATAATGGAAACGGAAAAGTGGTAAATTCCTCTCATCGGAGCTGTGAAGTAGCCGTGTATTGCGTCATATCCGTTACCAACGTTTGTGATGACTCTGTCAAAAACAATGGCCTGTTGATGACCGATGACTACGTCATGAGACAACTGTGTGTAAAACGCAACAGCAACGGTTCCTGAACCTGAAAGAATAAGTCGCAAAGTTCTTCTTTGAAGATTTTTAAGGCAAAAGTAGAACAACATAATAACTTATTAGTTTACTAGGCAACATTTCACATGACATATTTCGTTATAAGGGTTTGAGTAGAACATTTTACATAGACATACATATATTTCGTCATAGGGCTTACGAACTTTTACTCTAAACCTTGAACGGAAATAATTACCCTGTAACTGTTAATTTGGACTCCATGTATTTTTTTGAAATTTTATTGTCCATCGGATTTCACCCAATACTTAATAATAATTTTACATTTTCAAATACTGCCACTAAAACGAACAATGTTATTCTTTAACACAATCCGGAAAAAAAATGTGTGGATAACGGACCGGAAACGGTCATTGAAAACCATTCCCGTGAGCTTAAGGTAGAAGAGGGTGGTACAGGGTTATTATCGTGCACACGTGTTGGTTGTTTTAAATTCCCGTGTTACCGTGCTGGGAGGTCGTTATTTGCCGTGTTTCGTGAAATGTGATAAAAATGCAACGTGCAAGCCCAATTCTAATTTTTCGTTTTCCGTGAAACGACATTTTATTTCCCGAACCTCTGTGCACGGTACCCCCTGTACCACCCTCCTAAATATATCAATACAGATATGATATGCGCGGCACATTAACGCGATTGTTTTAACGCCACGATCTTTCCGGTGCAGGTTTTCCAACAGGTGACCGACAAAACGTATACATTACCGCCAACATTGATTTAACTGATAGTATAAATGAATATTTTCACTGTTGGGACGTGTAGAGAAACTATCTGAAATCCAGAGATTGTATACAAATGAACTCATTTCGACTGCCGGGTATGTTAAAAAAATGGAATACAAATCACAGCCCTTATCAATTGTATACGCATTGTAATTCTTATGATACCGACTGACAGATTTTTAGATTTTGCCTCTATGCAGTTTTATATACTGTACATAAATTGTTTCTGTATTTAAGATTTTCAGTGTATGGAATGTGCGAATCGACAAATGACATTTTAAACAAAAACAGCATGCATTTTAAATGTAACCGAGAGACTCAAGGGAAATGTTTGGTTTTGTTTACATTCTTAAGACCGAAATAGAAGATTTTAGGGCAAATTCGTTCTTATTTTCCAATACACACAAATTCTGTGTGTACAATCAGACGAATTCAGTTCAAATATTCATAAGAGCAACGCAGAAACCTGTCCAACGACAGTAGAATCATTTTAACTAGAAACGCGACGCATTTTAACTACGAGTGCAAAGTGTGTTTACGAGTTTTGATTGTATTTATGAAGATCATTATGTTGTGATATATGTGTAATTCTGAACTGGAATAAATATGTCAAATTTATTTTTCACGTGCTATTCATCTTTCGATGAAACAGAACCAAACAAAATAACAACGAGATGTGATTACAAAATCTTTTGTACGCAAGAATCTTTACTGACAACAGACAACTGCTACACAAGCGTAAGTAGTATATGTACAAATGCGCCTTATCGTTAAATAAGTCGAAACATTAATGCCAATTCTTCAGCGAGATCCTCGATCGGACTTCCTTTACTTTAAGATGGAATGTATAATTTTGTGCGTGCGACTTTTTATCTTGTGCACACAACTTTCAAACTTGTGCGCACCACTTTGAATCTTATGTGCACAAATTTGGAACTTGTGAACACAACTTTGAATCGTGTGCGCTCAACTTTGAAACTTGTATGCACAACTTTTAGACTTGTTGGCACAACCTTAAAACCTGTGCGCACAACTTTCAACTTGATGCGCTAAACTTTCAATCATGTGCGTTCAACACCGAAACTTGTTTACACAACTCTTAAACTTGTGTTTACATCATTGAATCTTTTGCGCTCAAACTTAGGAACTTGTGCGCACAACTTTGAATCTTGTGCGCTCAAATTTGGATTTGTGCGCACAAATTCAAATCGTGCGCTCTCAGTTTTGAAACTTGTGCGCACAAATTGAAAAATTACAATCTTCTATGTTCAACTATCGATTTCGGCGCTCAACTTCGAAAGTTGTACGCACAAGAGTAAAAGTCGTGCGAAAAAAATCATACATTTCATATCAGGCACTAAAGGGACTCCGTACCTTGAACCTGTATTATTTTTTAAGTTGTAATTCAAAATAATGAAAGATTGGTGAATAAAACATATTTTTGAATAAATCAATACAAAAGTTTGAAATCAGCTGGAAATTAATCTCACATTTGATAAATTGGCTAGCTATTGTAATGCCCAGAAGATGATTTCAGGCATATTCAAAATGAGAACAGTTTCAACAAATCATTAATAACATGCTAAAGTAATGATTTGACTGTTAGTGAAAACGTGTGGCGAGAAGGAAGAGATTTAGAAAAATGCACGAACTTCTACGTGCAAGGAGAATGGCGAAAGATCGGATGTAAACATCAGATATATTTGAACCGCAATTTATTGGCATAAAATCAAATATAAAAAACTAAGTTCATGAAAATAAAATATACAGTTAAACAGAAAGTAAACTGTACGACAATCGTTTTTTGTTTTTGTTTTGTTTTGTTTTTTGTTTTTGTTTTTTTTTTGTGTTTGTTTTTTGTTTGTTTTTTGTTTTGTTTTTTGTTTTGTTTTTTTACTGTTTTTGTTTTTGTTTTTTTTGTTTTTTGTTTGAATTTTTTTTCTAATTTTCATTATAAATACCTATATATTGTACGTTCAAGCAGATGATGTAGCCTCCGTTTATACAAGGGATCAGTAGGGATCAATGCCTAAAATCGAAACTCTCTTACCAAAATTAAATCGTTTTTAAATTGTCATAGGTGGGTACGAGGAGAAAGGAACAATAAGAAGCTCTTTTGTTTGTTTGATATGTATATGTCCTTTAGTTTTCTTTAGTTCTAGTAAATGTTATTCAGTTCCACTTCACAAGCGCATGCAATGTTGTTTCAAGGTATAGTTGGTTTCTTGAGGGGGACAATGCCAAAAATCCTGATTTTTCTCTGTTCTGATTTTGGTGTATTTATTTATATATTTTTATAGTTTCGCAATGCAATGGTGAATTACATCAGAATATAACATATATTCTGATACAATAACACACAGTACTTAATAATCTTTACTATATAAGATCTGCAAAGTATTCATAACAGCTGATCATCAAGCATCTACATGTATTGCTACAGTTCATTTTTGAGTTAAATCGGACCAAAAAAAAATGATTTTCCCAAATGAAAAAAATTCTGTTTTTAGTAACAGCGGTCATCTTGGACAGAGGGCGGTATTAACAGATATCATTTTGGAGAACTACATCAGAATCATTCAGGCTAAGTTTCGGAGAAGATTTTTTGCCGAATTTTCTATTTCTAATGTCGATCGCCACCTTTGTTTTTGGCGACCGGGATCATCGGGATATATTTTTGAAAGGGGACCACACAATGACCATTTCACCAAAGTTGGGTACCAATTGGCCAATTACAGAGGAGAATATTTTGAATTTTTCTTTTTCAAACTTTTGTATTTTCATAACGTCAGCCGTCAAGGTTAACGGGCGGATATAATTCTAAACGGGAACCATCCAAACACCATCCTTACCAAGTTTGGTCCAAATTAGATCCATGATTTCAGAGAAAGTTTTCAAATGAAAGTTTACAGGCAACGGACAAGTGAAGGACGCAGTGATGACAATAGCTCACCTGATCTGCTGAAGTGTCCTGTTAAAGTTACATACATGTACAGGTCACTACACATGCCGACTGATGTTTAATTTTTCATATTTATAGGTGTTCCGCAAAAAAGTGAAAAGCGTTTGTTTTAAGCTAAATTTTTACATGTATTTTCTGTCATCTGTACAGCGTTATAGACTAAACCTAGCAGTAGGATCGTTATCTTTATCTGTACAGCGGATATGAATACTGTAACATCTCAGGATGTTATAAACCTCATAAATAAATAACCAAAATAAATCAATTATTGTTTCCGTACTCAAAAGATTATTATTGTTATTTCTTTTAAACATTCTTGCAAAAGTTCAATTTTATCCCTGAATCCCATGGAAACTTTTTTATTCAGAATGCATTTGGCAGAAAAACTATCCTGTCTAAAGTGGCACAAAATAAGAAAGTCTTTGGTGTATTTATTTCTTGTAACAGTTTTCTCTATAATTCACAGGGCTAAATGTTTTGTGGCAACATTCGTTCGTTGCACTTAAAAAACAACTTGTTGTCAAAACTTGTTTAGTCTGCAATGGTATTAATATTGCAAAGAATGTCTTTTTATTTACTTATTTATTTTGTTACACATTCAGTGCTTCTTCTAATTTCAGCATACAAAATCAGTATGACGGAAAACTGTTAAGTGGCGGTCAAGGATGAAAAAGTATTACATTTGGAATTCGCTATATTAATTAATAGCGTTTTTACGTTTTTAAACGTCAGTGAATGAAGCAGCCAATTTTGTGTCCTAAAATATTTGGATCATATTTTTTAATCAAATGATGTGTATACCATTAAGAAAAATATCTTATAAAAAAGCTGATATGTCTTTATAGAAATACTACTTACCTCGGGAGTCCTCCTTTTCGCTCTGATGAAAAGAAAGCAAAGGTATCATATTTGTCTCGATATATATATATATATTGCACAGTCAGTGCAACAGATGCTACAACATACATGTACGTGTTTTTTAGACTGCAGTTTGATTTCAAATTTTTATCGCTACTCGTGAAAAATAGCATTGTTCTGAATTCAACGCGATAATGCTTCATTAAGACATCGTTAAAGTTTAATTACGCTTGATAGCAGTGAGGAGTGTCAAATGACTAAAGTTTGTAAAGCGAATTCGTGGTTAATTTAATGTATGGATCTCTACGTCCTGAACGACTCCTTTATAACAAAAAAGCACTGCACCTGTCACAATTTTAACAATGCTATATACTAAGCTATTTTCTTGTTCAGTACCGAAATCAATGCTTGACGTGGGCATTCCTGTCCTTTAGATCAATACACTCCACCTTCGGCTATTATAGATAACTAACCAATGAAATACCCAAATGTTATCTTAAAAGGAGTTCGCAAATGTAATGAAAAAAGTGCGCAAATGTAAGGTATAAAGTACGCAATCGTAATGCAAAAATGCACAAATGTAATGCACCGAAATTGGTCATCGGAAAAACTATTATTTATCTCTTTATATTTTCTTGCTGGGTAGAACAATTATATAGCACTCAAAAGAGTACACGTACAGTATAATTTGTACCGCACAATTTTCATTGTCACACAGTGGGAGAATACATAGTTAAATTAAATGTTATAAAATTTCTTCATACACAAATACGTATCTTCATTGACATTGTATATACATATGTAAGGGTAAATATTTTATTTTTATTAATGCTTATCACATTACAGATGTGCTTAGGTACATGTCCCACCGTTTTTCCAAGTACACTGTATTTGTCCAACTGTCTGTCTCCTTGGCTTCTGTCTAGTGACAACACTATGTAAACGTGGCATGATTTCTGTTGGTGTTTTCACAACAACGGTCCATATATCATGTGGATTTGTAGGTTCGGGCTCACAAATCATCGGAAATTCAATTCCACTCAAGGGTTTCACTTGATAGTGATGGTATCTGAAAATCAAAATGCATTAGGACACTATTTACCATGATTCATTTTAATTACTTGTATTTCGATTTTTTTGTGTGTGTATATTCTGCTTGTTTGAGTTTATCAGTTTTTCCACCCACAATGCACACCCATTTCATAATTAATCATGTTATTAGCTTTGTTCCCCAGTTTGGTTCCCCTGTTGCTGTCAGAAGTGAAATCCAAGTTTACTACGAAAAAAAACAATAAAAACATAGTCAAAACTTGCCCATTAATACTAAGGGTTGAGTTCCTCTCCCTTCCATCCCTCTTTGTCTCCTAAATCTGTGGATTTACTGCACAAATTGGAACACCATTATCACGAACCTGCCACAGCCCGGTGCTAGAGTCTCCGATCTCTCATTGGTCGTCTCAAAGTTTTTTTTTTCAACGTTAGGAGTAAGTGGATATGGAGTGAATATGTGTGTGACAAGATCACACTTTACACATATAATGAATGAATGATGCTGTTTCCACGATTTCAGCAAATAAAACAGAAGAAGAAAGGACATGGAGAAACGGAACAAAATACCACAACATATATATTTAAATGAATATATAAGAAATAACATTAGTAATAATTATCACTTTTCATTATTGTTATGTTTGTCAATACGCACCATTAGCTTAACAATCAAAAATGAAGCAAAACAGCAGGTCACGACTTTCAAAACTAAAAGTTATTGATTAAATGCGTATGTATACGTGCAATTATGCACCAAAACAAATATTATTATCAATGAAGTTTGTGACCGTTGCTAGTTCTAAGGTCTTCAACAATGAACACATGAATATATCTTAATATGAATTCTTTGCAATGTTTGTACAAGACGCAGATCATTTCTCCTAATACAAATATGTTTGCACTTGTAGGACATGGGTAAAACA
>JAOXYH010000006.1:515242-534943 GCA_028566455.1 Botula fusca | reverse complement strand
AGAGAGTACCTATTTTGTGTAATCAACTCCTCCTACAGTATACGTCCCAGGTCTTTGAAACTTAATAGGAAGATTCCCCACGTATTGAAGAATTGTTTGAGCAATTTTTTCCCATTTTTCCAGACTTGGGAACTTAGTCATTTTTTAGCAAAATTTTTGAAAGACGGAACCAGATTTGTGTAATCAACTCCTTCTACAGTTTTCAATTCAGATTCTGGAAACTTTACAGAAAGATTTAACACATATTGAAGATGTGCACCTGATATATTATGGAATTGTTTGAGGAATTTTTTCCCATTTTTCCAGACTTGGGACCTTTGTTATTTTAAGCAAATTTCAGAAGATAGTAATTAACAGCTCTTCCTACAGTTTTCAACCTACATTTAATATTTCCTTCATTATAGAGGTTTTTACAGAACTTTATCCACTTTTAAATGAATAATTGCATATATTTATATTTTCACTCAAGACAGTTGTCTATTTTTAAGAAACATTCTATGCAACCTGGCCATTTGTGTCTTTGACCTATTTTTATGACATTTTACAGTATCTTTGTTCTTGTTGTTGTAATTACCCCTACACATGTTCTGTTTATGAAGACACAAATTTTAATTTTTTTCATCAGAAACCAAAAGTCAATAAATCTATAATCATATCCAACTCAAATACATCTATCATGAAATCTGATGATAATCTAAGATTTACTAATACTAATGAATTATTGAATATAGAATCTTCTTATCAAGATGATGAGAACAAACATACTCCACAGGAGTTTGACAATTTAGTCACTTTGTCATCTTCAGATATATGTAATCAATTATATAATGACAGTGGAAATTTATGTGTAATCCCTGATGCCTTATCTGTTGAAAGATATCTTGCATGTTTGTTTACTTATATTATTCTATATTTAATTTGTTTATATGCTATGGATAAACATCTAAATGTGTATGGTTTTCAAAAACCAAAAGGAATCAAAATATGTTTTCATAATGTTAATAGAATGGAAAACAAATTTGATGAAATAGAGTATAATCTTCTTCACTCATATAATCCACCAGATATTATTGGTTTTTGTGAAACTTTTTTTTATAAGAACATTTCTGATGAAGCTTTAACCATTTATGGATATTAATTAATCTATAAGAAAGGATCGAACTGAAAATGCTGGTGGTGGCTGGATCATATATATAAATGAAAAGATTTCTTTTGAAAGAAAAGCTGAATTTGAAAAAAATGACATTGAATCTGTTTGGTTAGAGATAAAACCCAACTTCAAAAAATCATTTTTAATATGTTTTGTCTACAGAAATCCTAAATCACAAATTGATTGGATTGACAAAATTGAAGCTCAACTAAATGTTGTCTTTTCTTATAATCATGATGTGATTTTGTTAGGATATTTTAATATGAATTTTATGCTACCAAATAAACTGCCTGTTAAATTGTTACCGGTATCTCTAATGGAGACTTTCAATCTTACACAGGTTATAGATAATCCTACAAGAGTAACTAAAGACTCTAAAACTCTTATTGATCACATATATATTTCTGACTTAGAAAAGTATTGTGCACCACATGTATCAAATCATTCTCTGAGTGATCATTATCCAGTGTGTATATAACTAGACAAGAGCAAATATTTCCTAGAAAAGACACCCATACTACGATTATATATAGAAACTTCAAGAAATTTAATGAAAATAATTTTCTGAATGACCTGGCTAACGCTCCATTTTATTTAGTTGAATTAGAAAGTGACCCAGATGCATCATTATCTTTATGGTATCAAATATTTAATGATGTACTAAAACATGCTCCTATAGCAAGTAAAAGAGTAAAGAAAGATGTACAACCAGACTGTTATAATACTGAAATAATATATGCCAGGCAGATGAGGGACAAGTACAAAAAATTAGGATTATGGGGAGAAAACAAATCTTGGAGGAACAGAACAAAACATATTACTGATGAATCTAAAAGAAAATACTATAATGATATGGTAAAAGACTCAAAAGACCCTAAAGTTTAATGGAAATGTATACAGAGTCTTAATCCATCTAAAACTGTTAAACCATATGAGATTTATTCAGATAACATGGATAAAGTTACACATCCAAAAGATGTGGCAAATATCTATCTTTAAGAGTTTTTTTGCCAAGGTTTTACCAGCATACAAAGCAGGTGAAAAATGCTCTCCTAATTACAGACCTATCTCAGTTTTACCAACTTTATCTAAATTAATTGAAAAACATGTAGCAAAGCATATTTATGAATTTTTATCTAAGTACAATTTACTGCACCCAGCACAATCTGCTTTCAGGCCTTATCATTCATGTCCGACAGCACTCATAAATTTGATAGATAAATGGTTGCATGAAATGAATAATGGGAATATTAATATAGCTATTTTTCTTGATTTAAGAAAAGCATTTGATGTTGTTGACCATTATATTTTCTGTAAAAAACTTCAAATTTATGGTTTCCATGAAAACATTGTCACATTTTTAAATCCTACCTAGGTGAAAGAATTCAGCAAGTTCAGATTGGTAATGTTCAATCAGACAAAATGAATATTAAATATGGTGTTCCTCAAGGTTCCATACTAGGACCTATTTTATTTATTTTGTACATTAATGATTTGCCTTTGTGTATCAAAAAATGTCAAACTGATATGTATGCAGATGATTCTACTATTCATATATCTGGTAAAACATTAAATGTTATTCAAACAAAAGCCCAAAATGACTTACTTCAGATTGAGAAATGGTGTGATGATAATGGTATGTTCATAAACTGTGACAAAACAAGATGTATGATAATTGGTACAAGACAAAGAATAAGTTCCCTTGATGATGAAATTAGCCTCAGTCTTAGTGAAACCTTTCTAGAATGTTCTACTAATGAAAAACTACTCGGAGTCATAATTGATCCTTACTTATCATCATGGACAAATCAAATTAATCAGGTGTGTTCAAAATATCATCCCGATTATATTTACTTACCAAAATTTAAGTTTTTGAACTTTGAATCAAGAAAGCTTTACTATAATGACTATATCTTACCACTTATAGACTACGTTGTGCCGTCTGGTGAAATTATAATGCTGGTGATTTAAACAGAATTCTTAAATTACAACAGAGAGCAGCAAGACTGATACTTGATGCAGATCCTTTTTCCCCATCTAAACCCTTATTCAAGAAGCTAGGCTGGATGACTGTAGATGATAGAATTACATATCACAAAAATGTTCTGGTTTATAAAAGCTTAAGGAATGAAGCACGTTCATATTTACAGGATAAATTCATTTATATTTTTGATGGGAATCCCTATTCCCTCAGAAATACAGCAAATGAAGATCTGAAAATTCAAAAACCAAAAACTGAATTATACAAAAAATCTTTTACTTACCTGGTATTCAGGACCATCACTATGGAATAGCTTACCTAACTCTATAAAGAATTCTCCTTCAGTTCATTCTTTTAAAGAAAATATCAAGAAAAAACACCTTGAAGGACTCCACAATTATGGAAGATGAGGCTACAAGTTATGATATATCAGTTTTTTAAAAGAAAATAATCTGATGTTACGATGTTTTCATTTATGTTATTTTCAATATTGCATACTTACACTTATTATATTATTGTGTATTTTGCTTTGTTTTTTCATTTTTTGGCTTCTTTGAGGGCCTCATGGAAGATTAGTTATTGTAACTAACTGTGTAACCATCTTTAGATAAAGAATTATTATTATATTATAATATTATTATTAAATGTTATGAAACATATACAATGCCTATTACCATAAAACACAGATCAAGTTCGAATTTTGCTGATGTCACTTTTACCGTTCTTGAGTTACGGCCCTTTATAATGTTAAATGCAAGCAGGGTCATCATCTATGTCTTATGACACGTTTTCTATTTATTTTTAGTTTACAACAAAGAATGTTTATCTTGTACCCATTGTAAGCATTGTACCATTAGATTTTCAGCAATTTGAAATTTAAATATTTTGAAATACAGTGTACTGTCTATCATGATTGTAAAGTTATGAAAAAAATTCAAGTAGTAAGTAGATGGGTAATTCACTTTAATGTTAAAATGCACTTTTTTTGTAATTGCTCCCTTTAGCTTTTTGTTTCAGATATGCTCCATGCAACCAAATAATTTTTTTTTGCATGTGAACTTAGAATGATGATTTCATATCAAGTATGAGTATCATGCTGATTGATTTATTTTTGTTGAGAGTTATTGTCTTTGGAAATAGGTACAATTTTGCCAAAATATCAGTTTTCTGGACTTTCTTGGAAACACTTCAACCAAATGATTTTGTTTTTGGTATGTGAACTTAAAATGATGAGTTACAGATGATGTTTAATCATGCAAAGAAAATTATTTTTGTGAGAGGTACTGCTCTTTGAATAAGGAAATTCTGCGAAATAATTGTATGCAGGATTTTTGAAACACTTCAATTTATTAATATTTTTAGTGTACAAGCTAAAAGTGACGAGTTGCAGAACAAGTTAAATTTTTTGCTGTTAAAATAATTTGCAGTAGTTACTTATGGTAAAAATCATAGGATTTTGTGTGTTTTATCACAGCATATTGTTCATTTTTGGTAGCAAAGAGGGAACATTGTAGTACCTTACAACATGCACAAAATGAATCATATTTATATACACCAGTGTTATATGTTGGGTATTTTTGTATGATAATGCCAGAAATGTATGGAACATAACTAAGTTTAATGTACAATGTATATAAAATTCAACCAGGTATAATTTATTTTTCAAAATAAAATTTATCTTTTATGTAAAAAACTATTAAGTCTCTTTACCAATTTTTTACTTCGGCCAGGCATGACTCCAAATTGCATGGTGGTTGATTCTAGCAAAGCAGAAACTAACTCTTTTCATGCACCTGTTCTTATTTGTTCAGGAGAATTTTCTTCTTTCTTGAGCTGTTTTAATACATGTTCCTGGAATTTATTCAACGTGAGAGAGTGTTTGGTACCACCTTAATTCATGTTTTATTAGTCTATATAAAGAGGACAAATATACCTAAGGAGCAAAACAGAAAAAAAATAGAAATGGTGCCATCGGAAACGATGTCCATCCTCGCACTACACAAGCCCATATTATCAATTCAATATTTTCGGTCCAAATGTTGGACCTCTTCAAAGAAATTCAAAATTCAAAACCTTACTGCATATCTACACATAGTAAAGAACAATACCATAAATAAATAAAATTGCTGAAACAAAAAATGAATGAGGAATTCTGGAGGAAAAGCCTTTTTAGCTATCTGACTATATTGGGTCCGAAAATTGGACCCTTCATTAAAATTCTAAATTCCAAATTTTATTGCACATCTACACCTTGTTAGGAATAATACTGTTAAAAATAAAACCATTAAAACAAACAAGAGCAAAGTCGTCTCTGGACCTGCGTCGCTCACGCTAATCGGACGCGGCTTTTCTGAGTTAGTGTACGACATTAAAAAAATTTGGGATAAATCAGATGCAGTGGCGTTTTTGAGTTAGTGTATGACATGAAAAAAATATGCCAATTTTGACCAATCAAAGTCCCATAACTCCGTAACGACAGATCAAAAGTTCAGAAAAAACGAAAGGGAACTAGGCATCACCAATCCCAACATTATATCAAAATTTGAGATAAATCGGATGCGGCGTTTCTGAGTTAGTGCACGACATGAAAAAAATATGCACATTTTGAGCAATCAAAGTCCCATAACTCCGTAACGACAGATCAAAAGTTCAGAAAAAACGAAAGGGAACCAGGCACTACCAATCCCAACATTATATCAAAATTTGAGATAAATCGGATGCGGCGTTTCTGAGTTAGTGTACGACATGGAAAAAATATGCCAATTTTGACCAATCAAAGTCCCATAACTCCGTAACGACAGATAAAAAATTCAGAAAAAACGAAAGGGAACCAGGCATCACCAATCCCTACATTATATCAAAATTTGGGATAAATCGGACAAGGCATTTTTGAGTTCGTGTACGACGTGCTTCGGACAGACGGACAGACGGACGGAGTCAAGCGGCTACTAGACCTGCTTCCGCTTTTGGCGACACAGATAAAAATGAACAAGCAGTTCCAAATACAAGATAATATTATCAATTCGACCATTTTCAGTCTGAAAATTGGAACCCTTAATAGAATTTCAAAATTCAAAACCTTATTGCACATCTACACATAGTGAAGTACATTATTATAAACAAAGGAAACCACTGAAACAAAAAATAAATGAGTAGTTCCAGAGACAAGTTAAAATTAGCAATTTATCCATTTTCGGTCCGAAAATTGGACTCCTTAAGCGAATTTCAAAATTCAAAACCTTATTGCACAACTACATATAGTAAGGAACAATACTATATAGAAATAAATTTGCTGAAACAAAAAATGAACAAGGAGTTCTGGAGACAAGGTTATCTAACGGACGGACAGATGGACCGATTACAAATATCTCCTAACTTCATTCGAAGTGCGGGAATAAACTGACAAACCTGGGAGGAGTGAGTAACCACACGCAAAACAAATTATCACTGAAAACTAAAAATACCATTAAGGAAGTTCGCTACTCAGTTTCAAAATAATAAACTTTCCATAACACACTGGTATGTATTTATAGGGCATTGATAAAGGAAGTAAAAGAGCGAAAAAATATATAGGTCAATGTGCTGTATTAGCCATTGAAAATTTGGCAGGAAAATGTTCTCTCTTGATTTTTCATAGCTTTATCATTAACAAATTTAAGTTCTGAAAAATTATTAAAAGATAGCAAGGATTTACAAATGGCTTATTATACCCCCGCTCCAACGGAGTGGAGTATACTGTTTTACCCTTGTGGTTCCGTCCGTCCGTCCGTCCGTCCGTGTGTGCGTCTGTCCGTAACAAAAATTTTCGTTACACTTTTCTCAGCAACTACTCATCGCAGCTGCTTCATATTTTGTCACAAGCCTTCTATAGGTACGCCATAATGTGGGATACGTTTTCGGACCAATGCGACATCAACTTCCTTTTGACGACTGTTGAAAGGCGGGGTATCACTAGTGAGCAATGGCTCACAGTACATCTTGTTATTGTCCATGTTAAAGATTTGGGGTTAGTGGGCAAAAAAAAAAATAAGCCACTCAAATGGATAAAACCAGAGGATTCCGAAAATCTGACAAAAATTCCAAAACATGACAAGCGAACATCCTTAAACAACACAAACTTCTTATATAAAGAACCACAAGCAAATAAAAATACTGAAAAATATAAAACAGTGAGCTACAACAAACTATAAAATCATGGATCTGAGTGACCTCGGGTGCTCCAGAAAGGTAAGCTGTTTGTATATCGTCGCTTAGGTTCCAAAAGGTATGTCATTTACCCTACTTTTCAGGAGACATAAAAACAATTTTCACAAATATACCAGAATGTCAGATACATGCTAATGACAAATTGTCTTAAGTTCACAAAACTTATGAAATAACGCTTCTATAAAGTTTTATTGTTAAAATTATTTTATGTGTATTTGATTACACTGTCTGCAACGAAAAAAATAATCCGAAGACACAATCATGATAAAAATTATACGATGTTTAAACTTTTGGAAGATAAAAAAAATCGTCGGATCAAAATAAAAAAAAGAAGTATTGCATGCCTGGATTGAAGGGTTCAGATTGGCAGAGCTATATAAAGTATGATATTTTGAGAGGACACTGCAGGCGCGTAGCTCCATATACGCAATCACGCCATGGCGTGCACATCCCTGTGTCAAAAAAGAAACAAAAAGTACTAAATGTAAATATGATATGGTGTACTGTATGTGACCGTAGTACAGAATAAATAGATGCCTTTAATTTGTCCCAAGAATTTTCTAGATTACTCGTTACAGCATCTCAACCTGAGATGTTACGCTCTGAACGTGTTGATGAAGCGGTTTAGAATGCATCAATCTACATTGAATTGATTGATTGTTGGATTTTTACGCCGTTTTAGCGCAAAAAGGCTATATAACGGCGAGATTTATTTTATATTTATATCGGATAAATATAGATAAAATAAAACAAGACAAAAGGTCTGTTACTAGATAAAAACGACTTTTTTTTAAAACAAAATAGTTTTATACAGATAAGATAGTTGTATAAAAATATTTACATTGAATTGAGGCAAGCCTTTCAATATAGTTTTGTGGAAGACAGACAGCAATGGCCAACCATCCAGCGGTACACCAAATCAGTATGATGCCAATTGCTTTGTACGTTATATCATATGACCATTGTCTGTGCGGAATGTGAAAATTCGCAGTCACGTCCGGTTGAAAAGGGATGTAGGATCCCTTGACATGTGTTGAGAATGCCACACTCTACATGATATGAAAGTTAATCATCATGTATACATTTACATTTTAATACAAAATTGAATTACAACCGTTTACGTCTGAGTATGAAGGAACAAAGCTCATAATTGTGTCCGATGCTCGAAGCCTTTAAGCTTTTGGTATACGATTTGTATGCATTTGGTTAGAAAGTCTCAATCGAAGTGAACCGTGTTTGGCTGTCTAAGAAGTGGGAGATTTTGTGCACCGTAAAACCTGGTTTAATCCACTCTTTCCAATGAAAGAGCCAGTACCAAGTCAGGAACATGACGGTCAATGGAAAATAATGTTCATTAGGTTGCGGACTGGTTGCCTTATTTTCGATCGATAAAGCCAGTATAACAGGACTATGAATATTGAATTTTCTTAGAACTTTAGTACATTTGTTATTTCCTTTCTTGTACTAATTATCTTTAGACCATATACATATTGAACTTGATTCATGACTCCTGAAATCTGAGATTCGCTTTCATGTTCAGCATCCTCTTCCTAGATCGTAATTAAGAAACATCACAAATTATCAGATCAGAACAATTTACACCACTTTCCAGGCCCACATAACCATGGTTTGTAGATTTTAGGAGAGCGCATACTCGCTGAAAACCCTAAATAATTTACACAAGCAGCTATTTCAAACCTAATTAAATTATTGTTTAAATAGGATTAAAATATTTTCAAAGTTAATATTTTATCATCAGGCAAATGTCTTGCCTATATAGTAATGATACAGACGCTCTGTGCCCAGATTTTCAAAACATTTATCCAGTGGATAAATATTATCCCCTGGATAAATGCAGTGCATTCTATATTATTTATCCACTGGATTAAGTTTCGGAAAACCTCACATAATAACATAATAAATTATAATATTTAGCAGAAGCTAATTCATTAGTTATTAGCTATTTTGATCAAACAGCTGGTATTGTGAAATGACCATATAGATTGTAAACTCGCGATTTTATCATTAAAATATGACATGAACATGCTGAATCCCCCTCCAAATGAAAAATGTTTACGTCAAGCTCAAATCATTTATTTTTAATTTTCTGAGGGTTGCCAACTTTGGCGTGCACATTATTTTACCCTAGCTACGCCCCTGCGGACATATAACTGGTATTGTAGATTCTTAAACCGGGGGGAGGGGGGGGTCAAGAAAGAATCCCAGGAGAGCCATGGTATAGTGGTTGGCGCATCGGACTACTAACACAAAGGTTCCTGGTTGGTTCGATCCCCGTTCCGGGGAGAAAATTTCAGGGACTGAATTTTCGGCTCTCCCTTGACACCATTTGCGAGTATGGTCTTGAGAAACGATGCTAGTCCGTCGGAAGGGGACGATAAATGGCTGACACGTGTTAGAGACAACAATATCTCTTGCACGTAAAATACACCCTTGTAGATTTCGAAAAAGAGCAGGCTAATGCCGCTAAAAGGCAGCACTCGCACCCGCAAATTTAACAAGGAGACACATTTTCATAAGCACTATTTTACGGAGTCCCATTGGTCTCACAGAGACAAAAGTTCTGCGCTGGAGATGTAAATTCCAGCGCTGTAGATCAAAAAGTCAAGCGCTGAAGATGTAAAGTCCAGCGCTGTAGATCAGAAAGTCAAGCGCTGAAGATGTAAAGTCAAGCGCTGAAGATGTAAAGTCAAGCGCTGAAGATGTAAAGTCCAGCGCTGTAGATCAAAAAGTCAAGCGCTGAAGATGTAAAGTCCAGCGCTGGAGATGTGAAGTCCAGCGCTAAAGATATAAAGTCCAGCGCTGAAGATGTAAAATCCAGCACTGAAGATGTAAAGTCCAGCGCTGAAGATAATAAAAATGTTCAGCACTGTATATTACAAGTCCAGCGCTGAAGATGTAAAGTCCAGCGCTGTAGATATAAAGTCCAGCGCTGGAGATGTAAAGTTTAGCGCTGGAAATCTAAACTCCAGCGCTGTATATTTAAAATCCAGCGGTGTAGATTTAAGTCCAGCGCTGTAGATTTAAAGTCCAGCGCTGTAGACGTAAAGTCCAGCACTGAAGATGTATAGTCTAGCGCTGTAGATTGAAAGTCTAGCGCTGTAGATTAAAAGTCTAGCGCTGGAGATGTAAAGACCAGCGCTGTAGTTTTAAAGTCTAGGGCTAAAGTGTAAAGTCCAGCGCTGTAGATTTAGCGCTGGAGATGTAAAGTCTAGCGCTGGAGATCTAACCTCCAGCGCTGTATATTTAAAGTACGGCGCTGTAGATTTAAAGTCCAGCGCTGTAGACGTAAAGTCCAGCACTGAAGATGTAAAGTCCAGCGCTGTAGATTTAAAGTCAAGCCTGTAGATGTAAAGTCCAGTGCTGAAGTTGTAAAGTCTAGCGCTGTAATTAAAAGTCCAGCGCTGGAGATTTAAAGTCCAGCGCTGTAGATGTAAAGTCCAGCGCTGAAGATGTAAAGTCCAACGCTGTAGATTTAAAGTCCAGCGCCGTAGATGTAAAGTCCAGCGCTGAAGATGTAAAATCTAGCGCTGTAGATTAAAAGTCTAGCGCAGGAGATGTAAAGTCCAGCGCTGTAGATTTAAAATCTAGCGCTGGAGATTTCAAGTCCAGCGCTAGAGGCGTAAAGTCCAGCGCTGGAGATATAAAGTCAAGCGTTGGAGTTTTAAAGTCCAGCGCTGAAGTTGTTAAGTCAAGCGCTGTACATGTAAAGTCCAGCGCTGTAGATTTAAAGTCCAGCGCTGTAGATGTAAAGTCCAGCGCTGAAGATGTAAAGTCCAGCGCTGTAGATTTAAAGTCCAGCGCCGTAGATGTAAAGTCCAGCGCTGAAGATGTAAAGTCTAGCGCTGTAGATTAAAAGTCTAGCGCTGTAGATGTAATGTCCAGCGCTGTAGATTTAAAATCTAGCGCTTGAGATGTTAAGTCCAGCGCTGTAGATTTAAAATCTAGCGCTTGAGATGTTAAGTCCAGCGCTTGAGACGTAAAGTCCAGCGCTGGAGATATAAAGTCCAGCGCTGAAGATGTTAAGTCAACCGCTGTACATGTAAAGTCCAGCGCTGTAGATTTAAAATCCAGCGCTGTAGATTTGAAGTCCAGCGCTGGAGATGTAAAGTCTAGCGCTGGAGATCTAACCTGTACATGTAAAGTCCAGCGCTGTAGATGTAAAGTCCAGCGCTGAAGATGTAGAGTCTAGCGCTGTAGATTAAAAGCCTAGCGCTGGAGATGTAAAGTCCAGCGCTGTAGATTTAAAGTCCAGAGCCCAGCGCTGAAGATGTAAAGTCCAGCGCTGGAGATGTAAAGTCCAGGGCTGCATGCAAAATGTTATCTTCTTCATATTACATGTATTTCTTGATGTTAAAGTATGTTCCCAATAAATATGGATGCACCACGGCAAGATAGGGTTTTTTCCTTTTTTTTTTTGTATTTTCATCTTGGTCTTATTGTAAATCTTGCTTGAAAAGCACATGATTGTGATATCTTTGTCTCACCTAAACCGATTGTTCGGTTATTTTGGATTATACAGAAGGAAAAATTACTCAGATATACTGGACGTAGCCGTGTTTATTCATAAACAAGTACAAAAGTCTGGACAATTTTTCTTGTGATACTGAAATTGAGATTTTGTTAAATAGTTTTTTTTTATATACTTTAGGATGTTTTCTTTATACCCCGCATTAGCGGGTCGGAATATAGTGATAAGCATGTCGGTTCCTCCTCTTTTTGTATCCTTAACTGAATACATTTTAGTGAAGTTTTTAGAAAATCTTTAGTACCTAATGGCATTGTGCACCTATTATATGTTTTGATCCTATTGATTTTGGGGTTTTCCAAAGGAAACCATGGACTTTGCCATTTCTACATATAGAGTTAGACATCCTGTATCCGCAGCTCCTCCTAAACAGTGTATGGATTTGAATGAAACTTTCACAGAATCTATATACATTGTGTTCCTCATATTTTATTTTCTGATCCGATTGATTTTTAAGGTATCCCATAGCAAACAATGGTCTTTGCTATATCTACATATCGGAGTAGGCATCCTGTATTCGCAACTCCTCCTAAACCAGTGAATGGATTTCAATGAAACTTGCCCAGACAGAATTTTAATCGCATATTGTCATTGTGCAACTCTTATTTTATTTTTTGATCGAACTAATTTTTGAGGTTTCCCATAGCAGAACATTTCTGTGTATAGGGATGAAGGAGAGGGATAGGCATGTCCGCAACTCCTCATAAACGGCCAAATGGATTTCAGTGAAACTTTCATAGAAGCCTTATTATAAAATGTGCACCCCCTATATTACTTGTTGATCTGATTTGTTTTTGGAGGTGGGGGGTCCAATAGCAGAACAACAGACTTTGCCGTTGAGGTAGGGATAGGCATCTTGTATCCGCAACTCCTGTTAAATCATTTAAACTTTCAAAGAATCTTTTTCTTTTTTGCTCAGAATGATTTTTGGGGGTCAACATAGCAAAGAATGGACTTTGGATATTGGGAGCTAATGTATAAATCAAATCAAACCAATTAAGGGCCCATTGAGTGCATGATTACAAGTATAAGCATGATTATCACAAAGAAATATACAATTACACATGAAGTCTCAAAATAAAATATCACAGTATAATAATGTGAAAAAGTTATATAACCAGTAACAGTGGATATATACCAATTTTACTAAATACAGATATATACATGTACTATAGTTTTTTGACTCCGAAAGATAAACAAGTTTTAGACTTAGACATATGTCTCAGATACACGACAATTGGTTAATTTTTTTTAACCACTTATGTATCTGAGACATAAGCCTAAGTCTAAAACTTGTATATCTTTTTAGGGATATAAAAACACGTTAATGTTCATAGCAAATTAGATATGCTTATATGTTTATGTCCCATGCATCTACTCAATTTTCTTAAGCAGATACAAGACTGGATTCAGGATTAAGGGGTGGCCCAACTGCAGGATAAAATAGAAACTTTCGATGTTCAATAGCCATCTTCACTTAGGTTAGTGAAGTTGATACATGTTGAATTAATCAAATTTAGCATGTGGTGCCTTATGTCAGTATTACAAGTACATGAAAATAAAAAGTGTTTTTCATCGTCAACCTCACCTGAAGTGCATCTGAGACCCAATCTCTTATGTTGAGGAGTACCTTGATACTGTCATCGTTCAATGTATAATCAATGTGAGGATATTCTTAGTTTGGTTATATTTCTTCTCTGCTGTAATATTAAATCCTTTTCCATACCAAAATGACATTTCAGTCTTACATATGTGTACAATTTTCCGCCAGTGCTTTTTAACATATCCTTCCGTCACATGTCTTTATAATGTTGAAAAAGAAGCAGTTTGCTTAATCGCTTGAATCTGAATAAGTTAGTTTTAGCCAGATTGGCATGTATCCCTCTTATGTTGTCTACAAGATATTTTATAGAACCATATCATGATGGAATCTTATGCTCTGATAGTGATTTCGACTCTAAATAAGCATGCTTAAGTAGAGGAAAGAATGATCCAATATTTTCCACCCTGTACCAATATTTCAGCATTAGTTTAACAATATCAAAATGGAGAGGGAAGCGGCTTAGTTCTGAAATTACAGCAAATTTAGTTGCCTTATTGTGAATTCCCAGTATGTATTTACAAAACCAGTTTGTAATCTATCACACATTAGATTTTGATAAATATGGTCTAATTATACGTCTTCCTTTTTGAACCTTGCTGTATAGGGGTTGAAAAGCAGCATATTTCAGCTCCATAGAGAAGAATGGGCTTAACTGTATGATCAAATACGTGAACTGAAGTTCTTACAGATGGATTCAGTGATAGAAAAGTCATTTAGGAGTTTAAAGTATGCTTTCAACGCCTTCTGATATAATTCGTGTTTGGCAGACAAGACCCAGAGTTGCTAAATATTACACCTACTAGATATTTATAGCTATGGCTATATCGGGGCGGCCAACTTTTATTATTAGAGCAGAACAAATGTTAAAAGCAGACAGAAGTCTGTAAATCGGTTAAAATTATTGATTTACAAAAATTAAATAATTATAAAATAAATTTAAAAAAAAAGAAGAAAATTCCCTATATAGTGGTTTTCTATGTACTAGTTTATGAGAAAAAGCCAAGTTTTATAATTACTATACTAGTATATATATTTATACATCAAGACAGGCATAAGCTAATTTAGAAACCTATTACAATGTTATTTTCTACAGTGTTCTCCCTTATTTAACTTTTATGTCTTACTGGACTAAATATACCAAACAATCTGCATATTTATGCTCATCATATGTAAAAAAAAATCCTTAACAACACCGGAGAAAATCATATCATGCACCCACTGCTATATAGCCTTTTTGTGCTGTTGCGGCGTAAAACAACAAAACAATCAATCAATCAATCAAACTCTATCATGCACCAGTTTCATAGGGAAAAATATTGAAATAAACACACTCTTAAATAAAAAATGTTTTCCAAAAATGGGATGCACTTCTATCATTACTTATGTAATACAGGCAATATTGTACTAAACTGACAAAATGTAAATAAAAACTACCGTAGAAAATCCTATTATCGCTGAACAACCATACCTACTGTGAACACTAGACGAGTTTTATTGAATTTGGATATCTAATTAAAAACAACCCTCAAAACTTGGACTCGTTGAAGTGTTATAATACTGTAGACCTTAAAATATATTTTCTTTGGATCATATCTCAATTTTTAAAATGAACTGGGACTTACAAATTATAGTATAATGGTCTAAAAATTATCCAGAAGATTACCAGAGCGACAGGAAAAGGCATATTCCGAAATCAGAAATCCAAAGACAAGTACAAGACCAAGGGAACCGAAACTAGAACAAGACTAACCTACACGCAACACACAATATCAAGTCAAATGACACATAAAAAAACACAACAATACTGAAAACTAAGCTTGGGCAATATGAACTCCCATAAAAACCGAGAGTGATACCAGGTGCTCCGGAAGGGTAAGCATATCCTGCTCCGCAGAGCCGGTAATGAGTCAAATCCAGTAGAAGTCAAAATCAGTAATGAATCGAACAGACGAGAAAACGGGAAGTATCTATGGAAATGTGTCTTCAACCAGTCGTGAGACACTAACGTCATAGCGGTCTACCAGCTCCTGATGGCGACCATAACAGTTCCATTATGATGATGTCAATCTAGCTTGAATGTAGCCTTGACTGAGTAGTTTCTGGGACAGCAGTCGAGCTCTGTCAAGAAAGTCATAATACTTGACACAAGAGCCCTCTAATACCGAATCAACTGTGAAATGTTAACATCATACTCTGGAGACGTAGGTATGTTACTACTCAGAAAAGGAAAGTTACTATATTGGGAATTTGAAATCATCACGTTTGTCGTAAAGCCTCGTGTTCAACCGTCCCCCGTCGTCTAACGACAGGTACAAATCCAAAATATGAAGCAGACGTGGTAGCGTTAGTAGTAGTGTCCTTAAAAAAATCAGTAGATTTAGATGATGTCAATTTTTAAAAAATGCTAAAAACTTTACTCTTCTTATTCGGGAATGTGTACAAATGTACCGTTACTATTTTAATAGCACAGAACACTCTCCTTTACTTTATTGTGTTATATAGTTGTTTATTATTATTATTATTATTATTGTTTTTTTTCTCTAAAAAGTTGATGTCCCATATATTGTAAAAGTAAAAATATGGATGTCCCATGAATTAGAGCGATAAAAAGGTATTTGTCCTATTACATTTAGAACTGTATGGTCCCAATTCCCCCAGTAAATAATGCATACTCCCTGAAATATATGATATAAAATGAACATAAATTGAAAATGAATGAAAAGGACAGGAGATTTGAAATAATGCATACTCCCTGAAATATATGATATAAAATGAACATAAAATAGAGGACTGTCGCAGACGACAGTTATACCCGCATCCCCACATTTCTTCATCCAAGTGATGATTTTGATGCAAATTTAATGTTAACCTACTTCTAAAAGAACATTAAGTCATTTGTAAAAGACATTAAAAATTGTCACAAGCAGATTATTACATTTTTTTTTAATTTTCGGCCCCAAATTTCGCACATTGAGCGAAAATGAAAATTTTGAAACCTTTCTTTGCATCTTTACATCATGGACAATCTATCTATGAAGAAATCAGAAGCCTAGCATAAAAAACGCCTCAAAAATTGATGTTTTAAGCATATTTTTAAAAATCGCTCATTTTCGGTCCCAAATTTCGCTCCATGAAAGAAATCAAAATTTTAAAACCTTATTGCATGTACAATCATTCTATAATGAAAGCAGAAGCCTAGCATCAATAATGAATAAGGACTTGATGTCACAAGCATATTTTGACAATATGTTTATTTTCGATCCCAAATTTCGTCCCTTGAGCGAAAATGAAAATTTTGAAACCTTTGTCTGCATCTTTACATCATGGACAATCTATCTATGAAGAAACCAGAAGCCTAGCATAAAAATGTTTCAAAATTTGGTGTTTTAAGCATATTTTGAAAATTCGCTCATTTTCGGTCCCAAATTTCGCTCCATGAAAGAAATCAAAATTTTAAAACCTTAATGTGCATCTACATCACATGTACAATCATTCTGTAAAGAAACCAGAAGCCTAGCATCAATAATGAATGAGGAGTTGATGTCACAAGCATATTATGACAATTCGCTCGTTTTCGGTCCCACATTTCACCCGTTGAGCGAAATCAAAAATTTTAAAACCTTATTGCGCATCTACAGGATATATGCAACACTACCGTGAAGGAATAAAAACACTATACCCAAAACTGAATGAGGAGTTGATGTCACAAGAAAGTGTGACGGACAGGCGGAGACAAAGACTATATACCCGCAATGCGGGTATAATGAATGAAAAGGACAAGAGATTTGAACACAAAAGGCAAAAGACATAATGAAGAGTTGAGTAGGGACTGGAAATTAAGCCTTCTGTAGCAGCACCCAATAAGCCTACTCTTTTTCGAATAGTATTTGACAGCCTTAGTTTTCAACACTTTTATAATATGACCCAATATTCTTGAACAAGATAACCGGCTTGGACCCTGGAATTTAGAATCCAACCGGAAAATCCTGCAACAAAGTTTACTGACCCCCAGTGACTCCACTTTGTTAATATTTTGCTTAAAAATACCAACATTTCCTTTAATATAATATTTTACACGAAACTACAAAGAAATTATCGAGACAAGCGCACCATAAATGCGTTCTTGCCCAACAATTCTATAGTAACAATGTTACCAATTTGAAATCATGCATGAAACTAATTCTAACACTGTTGTGTTTAATTTTCAGACTTGTATATATAAGGTATACTATATAAGTTGATCTTTTCGAATAAACTGACTGTCGTGTAAGAGTCACAATATAGCAGAATAGTGCCATATGAATTATTTTATGACTTTTTTTAGAAATAAATAGCGCGTCGTGGCTACAAATCCAGGCATATTTATGGTAACAAGTCGTTTCGGCCATACTACCAGTTCGGCCATAGTCGTTTCGTCCATAGTCGTTTCGGCCATACTACCAGTTCGGCCATAGAATTAAAGTCGATTCGGCCATGGAATATATATACGGAATTTGACAGGTATTTAACAAGTTCTAAGCTAAAAATTTAAGTTTATTTTATATATATAATGTTTGGAAATTAATCATGAAATTTCAGAATATTAATTATTTACCTACTGATTTGAGAGTTTGTTTTTAAAAAAAAGATTTTTTAATAGGGGATGACACTTAAATTTTTAGCAATCACGGCTTGATAAATGCTTATGTATTTTAAACCTTTTTTTTTTGTTTTAATTTACTGATTTAACGAAATAAATCATTACATGTACATATTTTAGGAAAATATTCAACTTAAATTTAATTGTTAAAATTGTATTTTTTTAAAGGTAATATCGAATTATGAATAAACTGGTTGCCAATTTTAATTCTAATGCATAAACCAAACAACACTTCCGCATCAAATCGTCCATGTGATAGCTTGACCACTTAAAAAAGTTTTAAGTATCGGTACCAAAACTTTTATCTTCTACCATGTAAACAACTAAGAATACCTCTCATAAGAAACAATGATGCTACTAAGTATATATCTCATTATAAAAAGTATGGCCGAAACGACTATGGCCGAATCGACTATGGCCGAACTGGTCTATGGACGAAACGGTCTATGGACGAACTGGTTTATGGCCGAAACGTCTCGAAAGCCAAACGAAATGATTATTTTCATACTAGGTTTAGAGGTTATTAAACAAAAGGGAGATAACTCCAACCAGCAAAGAGAAATAGAGAATGGTTTGTAGTTTTGCCTGAAGTCTACGGCTTTCAAATTAGCCAGTTTATTCACACTGTATTCTTATTTACCTATCAAGATATTAAACTATACAATTATCATTTTCAGGCGAGATACTTCAGTCAGAGTAAGTAATACAAAAAGTCACAGAACGACCACACCCTCTCTTCTCCCAAGTTCCTACACGATCGTATACCAAACCACCACTGGTGTCATATCACAGAATAGGTACGACTAAACAAGACAGTAAATCAAATTTAAAAATGGAAATAAGTATTTTAAAGTTCAAGTTTGCTCAAGGAGCAGGAGGAATGGACCATTCTATTTAATATCTGAAAAAGGGGCTGAGGGGGTCAAATATCCCTTCTTAGGGATCACAAATTGACCAATTTCCTTGTTCTTGGGGGTGTTTTATCACATTTGAGGGGTAAAATCGTGATAAAAAAGCAAAAATTTGGGGGTGGATGGCATCTGATGGGTTCAAAACACAACATCTTAGGGGTCGACAATTGCTGAAAAATTTTCTAAAAGGAGGAGAGGGGTCTTTCTTTAAGTCTCCATAAATCCCCCTCCTTTTTCAAGATATTAAATGGAATGGCCCGATGTACAAATTGTAAGCTCAAGTTTTCGTGAACTCACTTCAACACCTGGTCATTTTAGCTCTAGCATTAGTTTATTGGGTATCTGATCAAATCAGTACCTGGTCATTTTGGTACCAGTGTTTGAAAAATCTATAATTTAACCTAATACCCAGTCATTTTTCTGATTGGTTTAAATGGAATTACATGTACACTACAGATCGGGTGTTTTATGCATTTCCCACTCGCCCACAGTGGACATGGACATGCTGCCCACCCGAATGTCCACTCCAGCTTCTCCCTTATTTACTCAGAAAATATCACATTTAAAAACATCAGACAAACTAAACAATAATCACTGCCCACTGCATATGGTGGACAGATATCATGCCCACTCCTTTGGGTGGACAGAGTGGGCATACAGGAAGT
>JAOXYH010000006.1:335574-347193 GCA_028566455.1 Botula fusca | reverse complement strand
ATCAAATTTTCATTCAGTTTCATTTTGGTAATGTAACACCAAACAGATACTAAGTTTTTGGGATGTTCTGACCGAATATTTCTTTCGTCTGTTTTGATCATATCCAGTGTAAAGCTATGGTGGAAAATTTATGGAAAATCCCTGCGATTCAGTATTGCTTATTTCTTTTCAAAAATTTGCATTGACGAGAAATATGAAGTGTTTTATGTAGTCCTATGACTTACTTTTAATACAAACGTCATAGCTGGCGATTATTCTTTGAAATAGACACCAGTCAAACAGACTGCCGTGGAAAACTCGAACTGTTGTCTAAATAAACACGTGTTTTGATCGAATAACTTCATAAATTGTAATTAATGAAATAAGTAAATGATATGAGTGCATGCATAATTTCATCAGTTTGCTAGATTTGCAATTTTGAACTCAAAAGTCAAATATCTTAAACAGTGGATTTTCCACAAGTTTACTAGGAGTGGAAAAGGGGTTCATAATCCTTAAAGCATCCGTTTTTTAACTCTGTCTCAAAATCGTCCAGTCGGAATCAATTTATCAATACTTGTTCTGGTGCTGTACAGGCAACAAGTCATACAAATTTCCATTAAAAGCAATCAATCCTCAAGGCCTTAAATGGCAAGTGTATGTTTTTTCTGTTTTTTCAAATGTAATTCCAAATGATTCAAAGATCAAAATTCTGTTAAACAGGTATATAGTCTATACTTTCTTGGTATCAGAAGCCCATTTAAATCTACAGATAAAAGGGCACATTACGCGTATATCGAGATACAATAGGGAATTGTTGTATGGGGACCTGGTTGGTGGCGTGGGTAAGGTAGTTATCTGTGTAGTGCCAGTTCGCTTTTAGATACTAAAAAAGGTGCATTCGACTCGCAATCGTACGTGATAAGATTTGTCAGTTACCCGTACACTAGGTCGTGGTTCCCTCGGGCACTTCAGCTTCCTTGTCACTAAAACTCTCGCTACGAATAGCAGAAATAGTGCTGAAAGTGTCGTTGAATCTCAATCAATCAATCAATGTAAACATCGAAGCAGGATGTCACACGAGAATGGGATAGTGATACTTTTGGACAGGGCACATGTAAAATGAATTTCTACGATTTCGTCATATTTTTGTTTCATACAACTGCTAACTTAAAAAATATATTTTAGCAAAAATTCCATGTAGACCAAAATGATGTAAGTATGTCTTTTGTTCCTGAATCAAAGTTAACGCCGTTTACTTTAAAATTTCGCTTTATTTTCAGTTTATTAACCACGTGACAACAAACTACAATCTCTCAAAAACATTAACATCACACCGCTTTCATTCAACAGACGTTAGGAACAACATGAACATGATATGATAGTAGTTATGTACATGTGAACAGTTTCAAAAATTACACTTCGTAGAAAAATACGCATTAAAGAGCATACACACATTCAAATTTATTATGCCTCGCTTACTATTATGCCACGTGCATGAAAAACGATTGAAAAATAAAACTCAAAAAGACACATATAAAAACAAAATATTGGGACTTTTTTCAACTTGATCACGCATCATGAAGAAATATAAGTTTCCGCAACAAAAATAAAGTGCGAAGATGAACATTTCGTTATTTCAATAAATTAAAAATTACATATACACATAAAAATATGATAACAACAGTTATTTCTCTATGCCGAGGTATTTCGTGTTCATCCAGTAACGCTTGAACTTTTTACACTGGAATGGAAGATAGCATGGATGGTCGATGACGTCATCCCCACGTCTCTCCGGCCATTTCTGAAGGGTGAGACAGAGTACCAAAAGATCGAGGTGGACCACCTGGGAAGTGATGACCATCATGTCCGTGTAAATTTAGCGGCTCCGGCGAAGATGGTGGGACCATATCGCTTGGTAAATAATGGCTCTCTGGACCAATGTTACCTGCAAGTGAAGAAATTATTATTATTATTACAAAGTAAAAATACCTTGTAGCCATTTCTCTAAGCATCAAATATAAGTTGTTAATACTTAGCACCATAAGGGTTTATCTCTGTACATCCGTCCGTCCGTCTGTCCGCACTTTCCGTTGAGGTTTCCGTACAATACAATAAGATTTGCCATGGCCAAATCCATAAGACTAATTTTGATTGATCAGATGCGCACTTCGACTAGTCATGTCATAGTCAAAAGTTTGGAAAGCCAAACCAAAATGAATATGCTGAAGAACAGGACAGCATCAAATGACCAAATATGCAAGCCTAAACCATCTAATGACAGAGTTATTCATGATGGAGATGCTCTCAATTTTCAAAATATATTTTTATCAAATTAAATATGAAAACAAAACTTGTATACTAGCAACTGAGCTGCGTTATACAAGAGGGGAAGGGGGCTGTGCAATACAATCGGGAACTAACAGTCCAAATTAATTAAATATAGTTAGTGTTGATGAAACCACTAAAAGCATATCAATTTCCATTTTGACTATTGAAGGTTTTCGAAGCCCGAAGGTCTGTTGGAAGGTGGGGCATTCGTGTCCTAAGCTCATATTCTTCTTTTATTTTCTGCAAAAATCGAGTTTCAACAAATCGAGGAGAGAATAGGTCTCATACTGATAATGTACGATTTTTTCAAAAATGCTTTTAAAATGCACATGCTTTACATGTTATAGAAATAACTTATTGACGTCTTATGCAATATTTAATCACTTACATATTCATTTTTTTACTATTAACCTTAAGTTAGAAATAGAACATAATGACATGCTGTTTTCATTTACCTATTACAGTAAAAAGTTGGTTCTAAATACATCATGTTCAATGACTACAGTGTTAAACACGTGTTGTCTACTTTGGTTTTTCATTACTTCATATTTTTCACGTTAAGGTACACTAATTAATTGATCTCTTGATTACTGTATCAATTAACCAAGCTGTTACATTCTTTCATCCTTTAACCCATCGAGAATAAAACCTACGAGATGTGTGTTATAAACGTATTTGCCTTTTGTCCGTGTTGATTTTTACGGTCCGTTGTTGCTCTATGAAATTTTTCGACTGATTGGTTTTTAGTTGACAACTGTCACAAAATTGCTTCTTGTAGCGAAGTGGATTATTCACTTTTTTGTTCCAGAAAATAAATATAAAAAGGCAATACACGCGTTAAGGATGAAAACATTACCTAACATTTGTTCCATAAATGTAAAAGGATATCTGAGGCAATACACAATTGACCATGTTGTCATAACGGCTCGGTGGTGTTTTAATAAAACAAGAATTGGTTTTCAAAGAAATGACGAAAATCAATATCCATGTAACATCTTTTGATGGACAATGAGATATCCAGTTTGCGTACATTTCATACAGTTTTGTAAAAAATAACCAGATAAAAATTTCGATTTTTGTAGAAATATTCGCATATAACAACGTGCCGATGAGTTTGCTGCACTTCATTAAAAAACTAGATCATTTAGATTAAAACCTTCAAAATTCGACATGCATACATGCAGCTTACAACTTTTATCGATAATATGGCATTTTTTTGTCTGCATTCCATTAAGTTTGATTTTTAAGCAAGAAATTCGGTTGCCATTGGGCATAAATTGTCATTTTAAAGCCCTCCCATTTCCCCATTTCAAATTTTACTATAAACCAGCGATAAAATATATTTTCCAATTCATTAAGATCCAAAGTTATTCAGACAATCTAGTTAACAAATTTTATTTTCCAAATGACGGAAAACCATCTTTTTGAGGCATAAAATTACAGTTTATACGATTGTGTTGTTCTCATGACTATTTGATGCGCAATAAATGCTGGCGTTATCCGAAATTATAACCGTTTCTGTAATGAATGACACATCATAAAATTTCTGCTAAATGCGATGTCGTTTTGATGGCTTCTAGTGCGCACGAAAAGTAATTTCTGAAGGAAATTATCCCGTTTCCCGCAGGACAATATGATCTAATAGAAGTAATATAGAGGTCAACATTTTGCTTGACTCCTCCTCAATGGGATTTCATATTTTCCAGTGAAGAAAGTTGTCAAGATAATAGAATTTACATATTTGAAGTGACTGGAAATTGTGATTACCTTTTTCAATTAGGTGAATTTACTTTTATGTATTTGAAAAAAATATAAGATTTAAGATTTAAGATTTTAAGATTAAGATTTAAGATTTAAGATTTAAGAAAAAAATGAACTCCCTCCCCAAACCACGCCACGAAAACTGTACAATGTAATTAACTAATCTCAGTCATGTTTTCATAAGAATACTGCAATATTTACCTGAATGATGCATTTGTTGGTCTAAATTAAGTGGAGGGGTTCCTTGAGAGGTGGGTGGTAAGAAATTCATATTGCCTGGGGGACCATCTTGTCCAGGGAAGAAATCGTTGTAACCTTGGTAACCAGGATAATATTCTTGGCCATTTTCTGAAAAAAATCAGGAATTATTGTTATGATAAGTAAATGCAAGTAAATTAATGTTGAGTAAATCATAAGTGCTTAAAACAATAACATGAACATTTAATACCTGAAAACAATCGTCTTTTGAACTGGCCTCCGACTGAAAAATCACCCCAAAAAAATCTGCTATAAAATAATGTTCAAGTGAATTTTAATCCATTTAGAAAACATATACATTTTTTTTTAAATTTCATTTAAAACATTACATTTTTATACGACATTATTTTTTAATTGCTGGCTGTTTTACGAAAAATAAGACTTCATTAGCATTCATTACAAAAGTTGTTCTGGAGAAACATGTGGACTAATATATTTTAACAAAAGACGACTTCCACCCATTCGTCATTGTCACATACATTTATAACATGATAAATTTCAATATTTTTGTTACCGAGAAAAATATCCAGTGGGCATACCTTTCTTAAACACACCATGACGTTTGAAGGGAAGTTATTCCGCGATCTCGCATTGAGTGAATTGGTCAAGGTGTCGTTTTTCTAAAGACAAATTTACAAAAGCTAAAAGAAGAAGGAAGTCTTTTCATCATATTACCAAACCACAGGTGGCTCGAGAAGAAAAAGTTACAACAAAAACAGAAAACAGCAGAGATGATCAAACCAAACCATCAATCACCGATCGCCATGTTTGATATTCTACACGATCTCGCGTAGGAAGTTTTTGTAAAAATGTAAGACGTTGAGAAACTGTCAGACGTGCAGCTCAAAACGATGTAAAGATAGAGTTGTTAGTGTCCTAGGAGGTTAATTTTATAATCTGTATTGTCAAATTCACAAAGCACACTCCATCATGTTGGACGTGATAGCATGAGACGTAACAGCTCGTCTACGTATAACAGTTTTTACAGTTGTCAACGTTACGTCTAAATTGCTGGTATGACTAGCTGGATGCACACAAAAACTGACAGAAGCAAATTTAGACATGCATACCAGCTATCTGATTTAATTTTTTTGTTTCTTTTTTTTTTGTTCCAGAATATAGGCGATCCTTTTGTCGCTTATAATTTCTACATGCGAACTAATGACGTGAAATAATAAATCGAAATTATATTTTTTATCTTTGAAAACAACATAGTGACTAAACCTGAGACGTCATCAAGATGTTCTAGCAAGCATTAACGAGTTTATTTTCCGTTAAAAATTTAACATGATGTTTTCTGAGATACAAAGCTTCGCCATATAACAATACTCCGATGAATCATTAAATCAAAATTCCGTACAATTTTGTGTCCTAAGTAAACATGTTCAAAGAGAAGTCTTTTTTTCAGAAAATTGTCAAGAGAAGGTTTTTGATAAAATATTAATAATTTGTAGTTTCTTAACCATGCGTAAGTTATAAATCGCGCTGTAACCACGTTTAACTATCCGTACACGGCGTATGTGCATTAATAATTCAATATTTTAACCATAAACAAAACATATCCCCTAAGTCGTTAAGTATAAATTCATATCGTATAAAAATTGTATGCTTTTGTTTGAGTTTAGAAAATTTTAAACGCTGAAAACGGATTTTTTGAGTGAATGGGGTTATACCCGAAAATGAAATGTTGTCTCAACTAAGATTGTTACAAGGGAATTTGCGAGACAATGCTTCAAATATCGACAACAGAATACCGAAGCAACAGCAGGAAGCGGCAATCTAAAACTCGTGAATCCAGAGACAATCAAAAGCGCGGAAACACACAACAAACCAGGACAAAAACAAAACAAAAACATGCAGCAAACAAACTAAGGAGAAACAGACGACACGAGAACCAAAGCACTAGCAATGTGAATTCCCACCAAAGTCGTTCCAAAGGATGTTTATTAGCATATAAAAATAATTAATACTGTTGAAAATAACTTTAATACGGCACCAATCTGTTGTCTGAAGGGAATTAATATATGTTCCAGGTCGTCTTTTTTCTCTATCATCCCCGAAGGATATTCTAAATCCTGCAGATTTTATTTTGTGAGTCTGAATCAATAATTCTACCAGTGTTTCCACCAAACAAATTTTCCAAAAGTCAGGATTTATTACAAAAGAGAAGATCGGTCTTGAATGAAACATTTTGTTTTGTTTTGAGATTTACTTCTGTCAAAGATCCGGACCATATTTCATCGTCATTTGTATGTTTTAGAAACCAAAGTATCCCAAAGGACTTTGAAGCGTCATTAAGATGCGCTCGAGATGACATTAAAATTCATGGATACCCAAATCCCATAATCCTCAAGCTTAGTACAACCCAACTGCGTTCCTTGTTTCTGATATAAAATCGTTAAAATATTTCCCAGCAATGTTATCATTTAAACATGATGAATGTCACAAAGGGTCTTTTTCATGTTAAAAAATGAAGCAATGAAGCGGATTTGGATCGATTTACTGATGATATTTAGTATTTAGCAACTGCTGAAAATCTGTGTGTCCAAACATCTGCAGAAATGTGTATAGCTTCGCCAGAAAAACATTTAAACAAATAAATAAATAAGTAAATAAATAAATAAATAAATAAATAAACAAATACCTGAAAAATATCCGAAACCAGGACCCGCCATCATTTCGTCTTCCAACTCATTTGGAGACATACCAGCGCGTAATGCTCTCATCCGACGTGGATTCCGGAAAAAGTGACGTCTAGCTCCCAAAGCACTAAGTTGTTTCATCCGTCTTTCTTTCGACCTCCGGTTTTGAAACCAAACCTGCAACACAAACATATAGTTAGTAAGTATAAACAGATGGATTTCCAGCAAAGGAGAAGAACAGACCTTGTCATCGTCACCAAGGATATGACTGCTGAAATGTCTAGAGACAAAAATGAAAGACGATTTATAATGAAATAAAACATAAAATATCGAGTTACAGAGTGCTAGATCGTTGGTGTATACACTTATCTGTCTTCTATGACCAACTGCAGCACTTTTATTATGTCAAGAAGCCAGGTTAATGTCACGAAACCTAACACAGAGACGTGCAAAGTTTTATCAAGATATCATTTCCAAACATGACGAACAAAAAATCTATGAGGTTGTTTATATGATCTTTCCTGTTCCTTACATCGACCATTCGTTTCATGCTAGGTGAAACGGACAATCAGTCAAATCCAAACTTTTGACTCTGTTTATTGATTTTATAAAGGAGTAAATATAACGAAAGATCGCACCAATTATAAAAATTATAAAACTTTATATTTAGTTAAACCATTTATAAGAGAAGTGTGCCTACGTAGTAAAAACTCTGTTTTTGTAAAAACAGTTATAAGAAGATTGTTAAAAACGATTGGAAGTAACTTGCATTCCCTTGCTCTTGGAAAAAGAGGAATTCATCATTCGGATTACTCTTAGACTTTTCCCACAATAGTGTGTAAATTTCCGTCATCAATGAAAAGAAGGCCATGACTCGTTGTTACGTTTCGCTTCTTGTGACGGTTTGTCGAAATTTGTACGATTGGACTCGGTAGTGACGTTAGATGACGTCGACTGGGGAAAATCTGTAAACAAAACGCCGTTATGCTGGAAAATTTCTGGAATCATTCTTTTTAAAACCGATAACAAGTAACGTTAACAATATAGACTGAATAAGCATATTATTGCGTGTTTAATCACATATTTAGAGACGTTTGAAATGAATTGTGGATCTGAGAGGCCTTCAAAGGGAACTAACTCGTATTTCAAAAACTTAATTTGTATTTCGCAAAATATCTACCCTCAAATTACCCGCATTTACATAAAAATTTGTGGTAATAGGACGAACACATCACAAGGTCACAGTTCTAACTATAAGATACAAGATCTTCCTCCCCTCGGTGATGGTGCACAGATCTACACTACCCATATGTAACTATTGTTGAGCGACAACTGGGTAAACAAAAGGAGGAATTCTATCCAAGTTCTGTAAGAATAGCCAGGTGTGTTAAAATAACACATAATCAATTACAGAATGTACAGAATTTAGTCCTGAGTCAGCGCCACACCGGTGGGCTTTAACTCTTAAATACAGAATATAGTCTATTTTAAAATATCTACATATGTAAAACAGACCAGTTTAGAATGTCCTGTAATTATACTGTCACCTGAAATAAGAGAGTAAAGATCTTGACATTACAATTTTGAAAAGTAGTGTCGAGTGCTTTAGTGTGAATTGTACATTTTATACCAAGATTTAACATCCCACTTCTGACACCACATTGCTCTCAAATTACCCCACACCGAGGTGGAACTGTATTGTCCGTTCTAGATAGATATACCCACGGGCTAAGGTATTGAGAAAGACGTAACCACTGATGATAAGCGACTATTGGCAGTTACGTTGTCCTTTTCACTTTTCGTGATCGTTCCGGTCTTGATTCCGAATTTTATTGTTACTTGGATTTAGATAATAAACAAAGATTTGTTATGGTAATGTATGAAAAGATCAAATGCGATTAAGATGGTAAGAAAAACATAAAATAATTATTATTGACCATAGAAAAGGTCCTTCCAGGCAGGTGCGAATAGCGGGAATAGAAATTCAGAACAATGTATTTAAAAATAAGTCACGTAAATCGCCATCGGCCAAATGTTTTCAACAATAGCAGGATAGGAAGACTAGAGAAAGCCTATGAAAACGTCGGTTTGTTTGACCAATATGGCGTTATTGATACGGATGTGTTATTTGCACGATTGTTTCCCGTTATACAATTTTTGTATACAAATCCATGAGTTTAAAAACTAAATCACCCATTCAAAATCATATTAGTCCTTAATCGACTTTAACTTATAAAAATGTTGACATTTCTACTTCAGGGTTATGAAAACGTTTGAAAAGCAATGCCGTTATTGCCATGAAAAGTGGCAAAATATTTTTATTTCGGCGAAACAACAAAGATTTTAATAAAATTTTGTATCCGGTTAACTCTCGTTTTATGTCTTTGTTATATCTCAAAATTACCTAATCTTATCTTTAACGTGCAAATGGTAGAAGAAAATAAAATTTGGTGAAAAAAAAAGGAGGTGCATAAGGATCCGACAAGCTATTTTACACTTTAAGTAACAAATATCGTCCCAAACTTGACAGTAGAAAAAAGCAGCAGTTCAAACTAAATCCGCAACCGCTATAGATTCTGTTTACTACACGTATATGCTGGATTATAAATAAATTAGTGTTCCTTTTGTCACAATAAACTACACGTGTGAAGCTATTACTTATTCTTTATTAGTGAAAATATCGACATAATTACTTTATAACAGGTGCGTCTTAAAAAAGAGTCATTATAGCACGATATTCTTAGTTTGTTTATGGCAACGGAATGCTTTTACATGGAGCAGTGGGTTCTTTTAATCATGTTGAAATCTTCGGTCAGCTTAACTCTTACTAACTTGATATATTTTAAGTAAAATTTTAAGTTAATTTAAATCAAATTGTTGTTAATGCGATTTTTAGGTTCAAATCCCCGCATCACCACGGCGCACCCGAAAGAACATTAGTTGTCTATTTCAAGGCTGAATTCAACCGGATTGACCACCTGCCCTGCTACGTTTCAGCGTTTATTGTAAGTTTTTCGAAACGGTAACTGGTACGCAACGCAACAATACATTTTCTGAATAAACAGAGGATTTCCAAATGTAATCCTCTTAGGAACACGAATTTTCACTCGACGGAATTTAGGACACCTAGGGTTTAAATGCAGCAAATGATATTTGTAAAATTTCATATTGCTGTTTTTTTCTACTTAAACCATGCGGAAACTTTCTGTATACAGCGTGTACAACGACGCATTTTAACTCTTGACGCGTAAATTTGTCGACATCGTGGCTTTTGAAAACTGGAGCCAAGATGCAGGCGAAAGCATCGCCGCATGCATCTATGCTTTTAATATTTAATAAAAATGATCTCAGTAAATCTCTTAACATCAAAATGGATTCCAGTCAGGGTGGCTGCGTTTACCGTTCTATACCACGTTTAACAGGTATTGTTTTACTTTACAAGAAAATCAATTCCGAAGCAGTCCTACAGTGCAAATTAAGTGTTCAAAATGGTAAAACGTGATTTACAGACAAACAATAATTTCTCCTTTGTTCATGGATTGTTATAACAATTTTAGCTCAGTGCTTAGTTTCCAATAAGCACGGATCAGTCATACAGTCGTGATAGGACCAGCTTGTAATGTACTCTGGGATACAAAAATGAATGAGGCATATCTAGAAAATAGCCAAGAAAACGATTTAATGTTTTACGGCTATATTTGTTTGAATACAGGCCAATACACAGTGTGGGCGTGCAAGCAGAAATGCAAGCGCACCGCATCCCAGGTGTAAAACCTCTGAGCACTATTAAAGATATATATGTATAGGTCTAATATTTTAACCAAACAATGTCGATGTATTTCCACTCTCAAAATCATCTGACAAACAGATTTGATTTGGAGTTTCCCAACTCACAACATTTTATACATCTACGGTTCAGCGCCTAGCATGAACGATAGCGGTGTTATCCACTACCTCAAAAGAAGTTTCATTGGCCTGTGGTACTTTTCCTTGACACTTGTATATTTTTTAAACGTAAGATGGTTTTATGCGCGAGTAATGGAAGAGACTTCACGATGCAATACGTATCGCGATATCTTTTGCGAAACGATCCACAAGACTCGACTTCGTAGGTTTCATTTCTGATTTGTGTTATTGCAGATCTCTGTATAAAAGCAAAGAAATTTGCTTTAATCTTTTAGTTTCATTATTTGAACATGTTTAATATAAAAACAGCGAAAATATAAACGATCACCGCCATGTTGAACATAACAAAGAAATTCGAATAAACCGGAACAGGCATCACAATTTTGGACCTATGATACGAAACTATCGATGCATCGGTGAATTGATATAAAGTGATTTGTCTTTTTCGAATATTCAGCTTAATAGCTCCTCCAAAAAAATCTGGGTACAAACCTGAATCTACATATTTACGCTTGTCATCTTATCTTGAATCAATTTTACCTATGTATATAAGTGGTAGTATTATAAATACATGTAAATGTATAATTTTGGAGATAATCATTAATTTTTTTAAAGATTAACCTTTTAAAATATGAATTGAGAATATTCCAAGTGTATAAATATAGATAAAACATACGTAAATTACACATTAGGAGACACATGTACAAGCAAATAATTTTGGGACTAAATCACACAGTGTCTT
>JAOXYH010000006.1:195408-208657 GCA_028566455.1 Botula fusca | reverse complement strand
CGAGACTCGCATTAAAATAAAAAAAGAAACCAGTTGTACATGCTCAGGGGGTCATAATGCTGGCATTTTATGGTTTATATGATATTTTATTGAAAAGTTGAAAAAATAAATATCCTGACCCCAAGTGCCTGTGCCAAAAATTTGAGTTCCATTTTTGAGCGGAATTATGGGTATGTTATTAGCGATGTGTTCCGTTGAGAGCTCACAGAAATAGCAACTTCATAAAAATGTAGAATAAAATGTATAAAAATGTATGGAGAGATGAATTTTGAATTTTACAATAAAATGATCGGAAACAACGAGATTTATATGCACAATGTATAAGTATGATTCGTTCGTTAGATTTATCATGCATTTATAAATATAAATCTACTTTTCAGAGCTCTAGTGGCCCAATCCAAGTAGTTATCACGGGATTTCAAGTTCATTTAAAGATAAATCTAGAAACCATTATCGACCGTTAGAGTGTTATTCCGAATGGAAACTGTGGTTTTTACAAATTTTTGTAGTTAACGATCAAATTTTGTGTTTGAGGGTATTAATTTTGTGATTTTGTGCTTCTGTACGGATCTGAAAAGTATTAAATATGCTGAATGTAACAAAAACATGTAAACAATTTCAGTTAGAAATATAAAAGGGATGTTTATTCATTCAATCCTTTTCAAGTTAAAATACAGTCACACAATCATGTACATTAGTCAGCTAGTATATTATTAACTTTCTGTTTATAAAAAGTTATTTTAAACCTGGAATACAAAAGACTTTCGGTAGCATATAAAAGCTTATGAATTACCGTTGATACACATGTGAAATCTTTATGCAGGTTATACCGTCAGATAAGCATGTTCATTGATTAGAACATAAAACTTTTGTAGTCTTGCTACCTTTGATGCAGAATCTAACACCTTTCATTCCAAGTATATTTGTTAACAATAAATTCTACAATAAAACCAAACAAAAAACGCATTCCACATATGCTCCGTGCCATTTCTGCTCTTCAAACTCCCAGCAAAATCAACACTACCATCCGTCACTTTACGTCCGGTACCGATTTCTGATAAAACTCCGACGTTAAGTGCCGCTTCAACACTTTCATGCACATTTCAAAGCTTTTCATTTCGTCATTAAAGCTCAATCTATCACTTTTTAATTATACAGCACCAATTTTAACTGGAGGTTCATAAAATTCAGGAAAAAATCTGAAGTTACATTTTTGTCAAAATTTATCATGCATGATATTTGAGAATGTCTTGTACGCATACCACAAATCACAGCAGCATATAATCGCCCGGACGTTCACTATTGCAGGTAGGCAAATGGTTTTATCTCTTTTTTTTTCTGTGCTGATTCAAGAGCAATCGCTAAAGAATTTAAGACTTGTCATTTTCACCATTCCCATACTATATATGGTCATGTAATGCAGACTTATATTCCCAAAACGTTTTGACATAAAAACAACAAATTATTGTTGTCTTACATTGTATTTCTAGCAACAAATACACAAACTACTGAAAAACTCGTCTTGTTACAGAAATATTAATTCGCAACATTTGTCTACTGACGTCATTGGTCAGAACTTATTATTATCACGAAAGTTTTCGTCGGTTTAAGGGCCAAACAATAAGAAAATCGTACATGAGAACACGTATTCGAAAACAGGAAAACAGAAATTAGATTCAATACTTATTGCTATTACGAAGAAATATAATTCCATATACTCAAGTCGCTTGCAAGGAATAAAATCCTTTTTAGATGTGTTTGATTTTCACCTTTGATATATTTTGATTTATTTTTGTTTTTACGTGTATTATTTGTATAAACGAATTCTGAAAATTAGAGAAATTGACCATCATACTTTTTCTACATTTAGCATGGAATTATTCATAGCAGTTTTATAAACTGTAGGCTATAGAAAATGTCATACATTATATGTAAGTGTGGGACGATCATAAAAACTTTCACAAATTAGTTTCTTAATTTGTTGAATTATGGCATGGTTGCTGGTTTATAACGGAAGTTTTTCATAAATTTAATCATCTATATTTATTATATCAACGTATATACAAACTATGACATTTATTAGAATGGTCAATCTTTTCAACCATTGTTAATTTTGATATTGAAAATCAGTGAAATTGTCCATTCACCCGATAGGTAACGGCGCCTACTGGATTGGTGCGAGACTGGTCAGGTTGGCGAACAAAGGGGGATCACACCTTAAAACTGTCTGTGGTGTATTTCCTTAATTACAACAAACACCGGGAATCAATTTCTGATTACGGTTTTTTGTTTACACGATTGGCTTACAGAACAACTAAAGAAATTTCATAACACTTTATCAAAATGTTCAGTAATCCCTTCTTAATTTTGGATTGAAGTACGAATGTGAAAATTTTCCCACCTTTAATGTTTTTGTATACAAATTAGTATCTTTTCTGTGTTTCATAAAGCAAAATTGTTTATTTAAATATATTTTTTGGCTTCAATTTATATTTGAATTTCACATTGATGTTTGTAACTATGACCCTAGAGGTTCCATTTTATGACAACAAAGTATCTTCTTCTACATGTATATATAAAAGGAAACGAACAGATTTTGTGAACTTATGTTGTGCTTACCAATGGTGTAAAATTTAAGTTATTTGAAAAAAAAATGTATGGATAGAACCTTTCTAATAGTGAAACAAGTAAATAATAAAACAAATTAAATGTTAGATTTTACACGTGAACGAAACATAGATTGATGGACACTCTTCATTAATAAAAAAATAACATGCACAATGGTGAATGTTTTATAATTATTTACATCTAGTTGTAAAATGTAAATTATTTTCTTCTTATTATTATTGTCATCCTTTTTTCTATCTTTTTTATGTATTTATTTATTTTGGTGGAGAATAATAATAAATACAATTTGTAAATACTTTACTTATTTCATATCAAATCTTTAATTATTTTAATGACATTTTTAACTGTTTCTCTATTGTTAAATTTCACCTGATATTTTTCGTCCATTTAATAAATTGTATCGTCAAAAATTGTTGTGTATTTTACAATACAAAAGCATTTGTTAGAAAATAAAATTTATCCTGAAGGTAGTACCGTAACTGGAGATCGAAGGGGCGGAGCTTATCATCTGTAAATCACAACTGGACTTGACGTATTAACACATCAATGTTGAACATTTTTAGTATTCTGGCGACAGCCTGACTGGGCCACCCTTGTAACAGATGAACCATTCAAATCCGTTCATATGATTGGCTCATTATATCACCATTTACCAATCATAATTCAGCAAACATATCACTTTAATGACTAACAAATAATATGCATCGGTTAGTTTGATAACACTCAATCTGGCGTATTTCTCTAAAATGGACTTAGATTTTTCACGGACATTTTCAACCTGTCAAAATTAAAAACTGTGAGATGAAAAAATTGTGAAAATTTATTGTGATATATTGAAAACATTTCATTTTGACATTATATTCAATGATTTATCAGGGGTCGAATGCAGATATGACTATGGCGTACAATCCGTTTTTATTCCACAGACCCACGGATTATGGATCCCTGCTCCAACAACATTACTTACCATCGGTCCAGCATCCAGGACTGCCAGCATCATTGTTTCCAAAACTCCAGCAAAGTATGGCGAGGTCTTCTCTACCCCCAGGAGATTTGTTACACCCGCTTTACCAGAGACCAATAAGGAGCTTAGAACCCCCCGAATCCGAGGTCCAAGACGACCCAAAAGTTGAACTGGAAGGAAAGGATCTTTGGGACCAGTTTCATAAACTTGGGACTGAAATGGTTATAACGAAGTCTGGAAGGTAATATTTATGTTAATTAGATGTGTACGTCTACAAGCTCATTAAAAATATGTCTGGCTTTAAGAGCCCACAGTTTCCGCTTTTTAACTTAATGTTATTTGCCATCCCTCTTATGTGAGACAAGCTCACTATGCTGTTAATTTATCATTAATTTTACTTAGTACTTATAAATTATTGAAATACACTTGCGACAACATGACAAAGAAAATATATACGAGGCTGGTAAACGCTTTTGCTTGTAAATAGTATCAGTTCATTATTTTACAAATTAGTAAACATTGTCATTAACTTCAGAATTTTGCAAACGCGAAAGTATTTATTTATTTTTTATTTATTTATTTTTTATTTTTATTTTCAAAGATTCCATCATTGTGAAAAAACGTACATAAATTACTAGAATATTCGTTTATTAAATAACGTTTTTATCCCTTTGATAGCCAGAAGCATTGCAGACTAAATGCATGCAAAACTAAAACCGTATTACATACGCAATCACCGAAATAAATTCTTTGTCAATTTTTCACTCTTAAAGATGCAAGACAGTGTATAAAGTAGAAAATAATATAGTATTACAGAATGTAAACAAAAGCCAAAACCGCAAAACAAATCCATTTAGCTATTAAACAAACATATATGTAAAACATCGGCTCGTTAAAATTTACTACGGTGGAGTTTTATCACATATTTTCACTTTTTAGTTGTTTTTAGTTGGTATTTGGAATATATCAAATAATTTTGTATTTTTTAAACAATGTAATATAAATAGTATGATACATAAAATTGTCCTAAAATGAAAAATAATAAATAAACAATTGAAATAAAATTTTGAAACCTTTCGTGCCTTCCAAAATTACCCTTGTCAATTATTATTAGCCAGATTTTAGCGAGATGACATAACAAAACCCTAATTCGATTATAGAATTTAATTTCATTAACTTGAAACTAAATCTACTATCGGAGTCCGGGTCCATATCGGCTTAGTGTCATAATGTTGCTATCTATATTTTGTGTCCATTTAATCTGTATTTCACAGCATCTTCTATGTAACTTACATCACATATAGAGGGTCCTATGGGTAATATTTGATTTACGTCCATCGACAAATCTTAGCTACAACTCTTGAGTAAATTATCCCACCTTAGTACGATATGAATTTAATATTTTAAGTACAAACGCAAATAGACAAAATTTATTTAGATAAATTTCTCGTTGACGCTAATGATTTTGATATGAACGATAATTTCTATTTCTGATAACCCCGGAAAAGGTGCATTTAGGCAATTAAAATTGATTGGGAATGCGTGTTTGTGATATACATAAGTAAACAACAGCGATTCTGGCAGTGGGAAAAATAAATTATAACGTGTTAGTTAAAGATTATTACATATTTTATGTGTCTGAAATACCGAGCCTATAATTTGACAGGAATATAAATATTTATCAAACACACATGTTAATCAATATACAGGAAAAACATTAAAATAGTGTGTTTTCAGTTGAATTTCTCAATCTCAATTTTGAAATACTTTAAGAAAAAAATAATAAAATAAGGTTCAGTTTTTTCAATAATTTTCAGGCTAAACAACGATCATTTCAACTGTGATTTTTTAACATTTCATAATTAACACAAAAAAAAATTAGCAAATATACAATACAAAATATATATAATATAACTGTGCAAATTTCTAATAAAAAATTTGCAGTTACGACTTAATACAACTCTGTATTCATGACAAAAGGCTTTGAAGTTTTACGAATTTTTTGCAAAGAAAAAACATTGCTTCAGTTAAAAGCATTTCGTGTGGTCGTACATCCTGGGACCCGGTAACTGTTATTTCTCTGCTTAAACAATAACACAGCCAAAAACAAACACCGAACAAGTCAACAGTTTACCAAGTTTTTACCGCTTCAATGAAACTCATGTACATTGTATCTCGTGTCCGGGTCAAAGGTAGACCTGAACAAAGATATCGTTGACAAAAAATATCTTAAACGACACCAACAAACATGCTACTGGAAGATTCCTTTCTCGGGTTCACAAGTTCGTTTTTAAACCTACGTCCTAGACAGTGAATGTTAATTTCATTGCTGGGTTAAAATTATTTTTAGGGTAAAGCTTAACATTGCTAGGTCAATATTTTTTTTTCGGAGGGAGGGTAGAGCTTGATGTGATTTTGGGAGAAGGGGTTAAGCTGAACACTGCTAGGTTGAAGTATTTTCGGGGAGGGGTATAACATTGCAAGGTTGAAGTTAAACATCATTATAACAAAAACAAAAAATGAATAGAATTGTTTTAACTTAACAAAACTTATAACTCGAGGTATCAAAATATTTTATATGTTGAAAGAGTAAGAATATATCTTTCACATTCTATAACAACGTACAACATCAAAGTTGGTGCAGAATTTTAATATATATTTTACGTATATATCTTCTTTTAATTTGTTGATGACAATCTTCCTTTCTTCAGAAGTGTTCTTCCCCTCCATTTTCTTTTTTTTTTTCTTGTTTTAGGCGAATGTTTCCCCCATGTAAGATTCGAGTGTCAGGTTTAGATAAGCGTGCTAAATACATTTTATTGATGGACCTGGTGGCTGTGGACGACTGCCGATACAAGTTCCACAACAGTCGGTGGATGGTAGCTGGCAAAGCGGACCCGGAAATGCCCAAGCGGATGTATATACACCCAGATTCCCCGGCCACTGGAGAGCAATGGATGCAAAAAGTTGTCACTTTCCACAAATTGAAACTGTCCAACAACATCTCTGACAAAAGTGGTTTTGTAAGTACGGCAAGTATTACATCCAATTAAAGCAAGTTATCTCGATGACGTCATCATATCAACGTACAACATTTTTTTTTTATGGATGAAAATGATTTTATAAAATTTTAATTTCATACATTTACAAAAATTAAAGTTTCCCATTTAAGTTGTTATTTTGAACGATGTTTCATCGAGAAACTTGTTACTGAATATTTTTTATTTGTCAAACATTTATATACATCATTTCGGCAGGTGTCTTGTATCCAAATTTTATGGGAAAGGTGAAAAATGTATTCATTTGTATTAAGTGTGATCGAAATTAAGTGTTAATGAGGACGATTTGTATGTAAAAGTATGATTTCACACATAATGTGCGAAATCTTCGAACGAGTCGTTTTCAAATGAGGAAAAATTAAACAACAGAGTCGCCTATTCTTTCACACTCATCCTACTGGGAGGCGACTCTTTCATTAGTAACTGTAACTTAATTTATCAGATTTACGTGTGAAAAGAGCATATGGTCAACAGACTTTCACAGTTTTGGTACCACACATGTGATCATTTTCACCTCCAGTTAAATGTGACAAATTTGATATAGCGGTCTGTTTTATCTTTTTTAATTACGAACAAGTACTCTTGATTTTTATGTAATAAAAATGTTATGGATCGTACATCCCCCGGAAAAATAGTTTAAAAACAAGCGATCCCCCAAGATAAACACACATGTTCCGCTTTGTCTTTATTTCAATTTTCGAACATATCTAGATTTCCATCAAACTAAAAATAAAGAATTTTTACACGTCTGTTAAAACAACTTTACACCCTGCTTTACAACAAGAAGAACCCAGAACGATAAAATCAAACCCTGTTCTATACATTTCTTTGAACAAAAATTATTATAACACCCAATAATAAAAGATTGATTGAAATTATTGTGATACGTTGTTGTGTTTATCTCAGTACAATCTTTGCTCTTTACGCATAACCTAATTTGTACGTAGAGTGCTTTAAAGCTGTGAAGAGTCCAATGTGAAATTGTGTTTTATCTTTTAAAAGAAATCAAAGATTAGAGTGAAAGAACTAATACGAAATTTTATGCTAGAAAATAAAACAAAATTTATTGGTTATTTTTTATGTGGTTTATGCTTAGATGCTTTAGCTAGTCAAATACGAAATGTTGAACAGATTTAGTTCTTGTCGAAGGACCGTGAGTGGACGTTACATGCATTGCTTTTATCGATCGAACTACTCCGCCATGATGAGCGATATGTAAATATCGATGCTTTTTTAGCAAGACAGCCTTTGATTATGGTGACATTCTTCTGGAACGGTGAAATCATTTAAGGCTCCTGTAAGGGGTTGAAACTATTTGTTTTCTGGGGATAATCGATTGATTTTTTAATAGATAAACACGATGCATAGTACTTCGATCAAATCACAACATTATCACTGTTTTAGAACTTATTTTATTTAATTCAAATTCCGATCAATACACCAAAGCCCACAGCATAAAGTATTAAAGCACACGTGTATAGTTAATATGACAAATGTTTTCTACTAAAGGTCCACAGGGTACACATGTTATTTTCTGAGTCAAATGACTGACTGCATCAAATTTCTATTTTCTGGTCATGCGAGTGCATATTTTAGTGGCAATAATGTTCGACAAATCCTTGATGAAGTTATGACTTTTGATACGGTCATCAAGAAATCTCAATAGAAAATTACAGGCATTTTTATAATTAAACAGCCAGAAACATGGTGTGAAATACAGAAGGCCCGACATTAAACTCTCCTAATATGACGAGTAATTGTAGGCTACGTTCGGAAAACGTCCAAATAACTCTATTAATCCTCTGTTCCAAGCAGATCATATTACTGTTTAAACATTTAACTTGTCTTTTCTGTTTATTGGTCAATACACTTGTTCACCCTTCTGTGCACAATAAAATACTGAATTATTCGCATCTTTTATTTATTTGTTTGTTTTATTTTATTTATTAATTTTTCGCGAATTGTAATACATGTCAAATGCATTAAAAGCCTTTGTGATATTACAGTTTCTATGGGTTTCTGTATTGTTTTCATTTTCTAACAGGTAAAGGGAAAATAATATGTGAATCATTTATGTTTTTCATTTTTAGACCCCGTCTTTTCGAACGTGTACAACTAAATACATAACACATAAATTTTCCATCCGTGTTGCATTTCACGTAACCAACATGTATAAAAAGATAGAATTAATTTGTAATAAATTTTCAACGTAATTAAATAATGTGATCCATTCATGAATTTACAAATACCCATTAATCTAAAACTTTCGAGTAAATTTTGACAAGAAACACACTTCTCCTTTTATTTCTGTTACATAACCAGGCATAAGTAACTACAGGACGATAATATTTTGATGTTGTCGGGGCTTATAAATTACATGTAGTTATTTATTACATCTGTAATAATATAGTATATGTCCAAAATTGTCGCCTCAATGTCGGATGACCAGCTCTGACTAACAGAAAAAGTCGTTCATACTAATGCAGTTAGTTTACGAAAGTCGGAAGTAAACAAACACAAATCGGTGCATAGCAATACAACCAGAGGACATCAGTCCGAGTTCGTTATATCCGACTGAGACAGAATCATCCATAACCCATTATTGGATTCATTTCCGAGATGGCCTGCACGAAAATTCTGCATCTGAATAGTAAAAATAGCATACAGCTGTTTTCAAAACCAAAAGTTGCAAGATGAACATTGGAAGATGGAGCAGTTTTTTCCAATCTAAGGGAAATAACTATTATAATAGGTCACTGTAATAAAAAAAACAAACAAAAACAAAAAACAAAAAAAAAACCAGCCAGTTCGGCGTAAACTTAAAATTCTGATAATTCATTTTTTTTGTGTTGATAAATCATTATTGGGCGCAAGTTGTGCAAAATGATTTTTAATCATGCATCAGTTTCCTTGTCATGCCCCTGGTGCCGTACGTCGCTAATTAATTTTAAATTTTACTTTATTCTACCTCACACCCAGACATTATTGACAATATGACATATTCGATCTGGTTAAAGTATAAAAAGTTGCAATTTACAGCAAATTTTTCATCACTTTTTAAATTCAACTTATCGGATTACGGCATTCATTCATAGAAGTTTGACATTTTTGATATGAATAATTAAGCGAAAATGTTTTAATAATCTAACATCGACTTGAGCAACAAAAGGCAAAATTCACGCGATCACCAGGCGATAAATTGAACATTATCAACTTAGATTTTTGTTATGCAATTACCGAACAAAACCTTTTTCACACAGTATATCGAGAGGATCCGAAATGATGAATACTGTCTTGCGTCACAAACATGGCGCCATTGCTACTAGAAATTGTCGCTAATTTTCACTATCTTGATCCGATCTGAAGCTAAATTTTGTCATAGCTTTTCTAACTATTGTTTACAGGAGCAAACTTTTCCAGCTCCCAGGGTATTGTCACTTCCAATCAGCCAATTCGTATTGATATTTCTCAAATCAAGCGAATGATGTAGTTATTTCAATATTGGACTAATGAATTAATAAACAAGTTAAAATTGAAACGAATTGAAGTCGCGTGATGCCAAATTATATCGGAATGTGAAAATAGAATTGTGTGGTGCACTCTATATATTTTTAAATTTGAAAAGAACATCTACTCTTCTCTATTTGCAAAGTGTCCCTTTCCTAGCAATAAAATATTTAGCCTCTTTTATTTTGACTGTCTGAAGAGTGAACACGTGTAGGAAATTTGTGCTTACAGCTTTTCTTATGTAAGGAACTTAAAAAGTGACGCAGAAGTTGTCAAGGGAAGCCATAATCGTTAAATTAACACAACATTTTCTGTAATTTTGTCAAGTACCAATTATTCCTGTACGTAGATGAATTTATTGATAAAATGACGTATTGATTGAAATCAAAATAAATTAAAATTTGATTTGTGCAACCAACAGTCATTCTTCCCTTGCGAAATTAATGTTGTGACTTTTCCGTGCATAAAAAAATGCAACTCATATATCTAGAAATGGAATGTTATTATCTTTACTTATCATGTTGAACAAATCATCTGTTTGTTCCAAAGAGGAATTCTCCATGAAGCATATTAAAGAATATTTAAAAAGTGCTCTGATATCGATTTATTTAAAATGTGTTGATTTCGCATGAGATTTACATGTACTTTAATTTACATACATTAAAGCTCTTTCAATTTTGTAAAACATGATTTCTAAATGAGAATCAGTGCTCAATTTAGCAATTAAAAGAGGTAGAGATTTAGTCAAATAAACAGAGGTCGACAAATTTGTCGAAAATGTAACCAAAATATCATCGAAGATGAGGAACATTTCTTCTTACAATCTTAAACAAATTAAAAGAAAAGAGTTAAGCAATCTTGACTTGCTGTTCTTTCTTTCTTAAGTCACATACACTGAAGAAAATGTTCTCAAAATGAACTCTTATATTTTGTGGGATTGGAATATGTGTTGGGAAGATGCATTTTACATCTTCTCAGCACGGGAAATTATTTGATATTTTGAACTTATAATACATTCTTGACTTACATTCAGCGTTCTTGTATTTTCATTGTGCTTAAGAATTGTTTATGTATTCCAAGATTTTGGTCACAAGCGTGTTTGGTGAAGGTTAATCCAGAAAAACGCTTCACATGCAGTTATATTAAATTTAGCAGTGTATTTCAAATTTTATATAAGAAGTGGGCCGCTGTCTTCCGACACATATTCCATTCTTTCTATTATATATAACATCAACACCTTTATAACTTAATGGTTTCCTATTAATTTAATGTGTAAATGTCTTTATATTCGTTTATTATGGGTATAAGTGAGCAACTAAATTCAACTACTTATATACATATTTTAATTGACTTTCATTATTTCAACAGACAATTTTAAACTCCATGCACAAGTACCAGCCTCGATTTCATCTTGTCAGAGCAAATGACATCCTTAAACTGCCATATTCGGCCTTCAGAACGTATGTCTTCAAAGAAACGGAGTTCATTGCAGTAACAGCTTACCAGAATGAAAAGGTATTTAGACATATTGATTCGTTTAGAGCTAGTCTGATTTGTCAGTATTTATGGACTTATTCTTGGAGTTCGGTGTTTCTGACTTTGGACATTATTTTCTGAATTTTAATAATTGAACAAAGCTATTATATTGTTGTCCTTGGTTAAGGGTTATTTGTTTACTTCTATTTCAGAGAAAAATGTTTATTTGCTTATAAGCTTTTATGTACAAATACAAATGCAAATACAAATAATTTTATTGCCAACCAAGGCGCTCTTTCGAGCAGCATAATCAAAAGTATATATTCCTGCTTTTAAGTCATTGTCATTGATATATATGTCATCACACGTTTTCTTTTTTTCAGATCACACAGCTGAAAATCAACCACAATCCGTTTGCTAAAGGCTTCCGGGATACAGGAGGTGGAAAACGTGAGAAAAAGTAAGTATTATATACTGTCTGTAAACCTGGATTTATATATTAACTTTTGACAAAATATTGTATCTATACCTGTATATGTAGCTAACAAACTAATGTAAGTAAAGCTTTGTGGTAGATGAATGTGTATAGTTGTTTTCAACTGCTGTAGATTATCTTCTCTATAAAGTTTTAAGCGTAAAAGAAAGGCAAGTCATTTGAAATGCCTTTGAAAAATACATACCACAGTCCCTTGAATACAATGTTTTGCCCAGATTAAGACTTGTTGAACCATTAATCTGTTAATTAAGATTTTTTTTCTTTCCGGGACCTTATATTATCCATCCTTTTCAAAATGTTTTGATAAATATCACGGAGGCAAGGAAAAATGTTTAATATTTGATATTGAACCACAACTTCAAGCAAAATAAATTCTTGAACAAAAGTTACATATCGGTTCTGGCATATGCGTGATGTAAGGTAAATAAAGAAAAGCTTAAAAGTCAATTTTAGGCCATTCTGCAATCACTGGTTAGGTTTTGAAGTGTTGGGGTAGTACTGGCATAAATTAATAATGATTTTAATATTTTTATTTTAATGAAATTGAGTAGTACGATAATTTCCTCGGTATATTCATGCAGTTAATGTCGAAAATCATGTAGGTTGGTGCTGTTATATCTACTTCAAAAGCCTGATATTTATTTTTTCAAAGATATGGCAGTTAAATGCACTTTCTGTTAATTTCTTAAACGAGATAATTGTACGTGAAGAACATCACAAACCAAAACATTTGCTCTTTCGAACACCACTTGGAATATGTCTGTTTTGAATGTCCTTCATTATGAATTTGGAAAAAATGTCCAAATCTATCAGAATTGCATCCAGGCGCCAATCAAAAAGGGTTCGAATCAATATTTTAAAGGACAAATATACACTTTATTTAATCTGGTAATGACAGTGCACGTAACTAAGACAATTTTAAATATTTAAGATATACACAAAAATGATCCCACTACTGAATTAAGTCAAGATGAAAGTGGCCATACCTCCTTTATATTCTTTTGAAATAGAAGAAGGTGAAAAAGAAAGAAACTGTTCCTTCTTCTCTGTTGTATTATTTTTCATTGATTACATTATTGTAATAAGTCAGTTGTGAAATTAATGCATCGTGGCGCTATC
>JAOXYH010000006.1:176137-187595 GCA_028566455.1 Botula fusca | reverse complement strand
AATAAGCCATGTTCCTCTGTATATGACGTCTTTGTATCTGAAATGAGCCGTGTTCTCCTGTATATGACGTGTAAATAGCCATGCTTCCCTGTATATTACCTGAAATGTGTCATGTTTTCCTGTACATGTGAAATGAGCCATGTTCCCTAGTATATGCCGTGTTTGTGTCTGAAATGACCCATGTTCTCCTGTATATGACGTGTTTGTATCTAAAATGAGCCATGTTCTCCTGCATATGACGTGTTTGTATCTAAAATGAGCCATGTTCTCCTGTATATGACGTGTTTGTATCTGAAATGAGCTATGTTCCCCTGTATATGATGTGTTTGAGAGATGGTTTCCTGTATGTGACCTGTTTGTTTTTGAAATGAGCCATGTTTTCCTGTATATGACGTGTTTGTATCTGAAATGAGCTATGTTCCCCTATATATAACGTTCCTGTATCTGAAATGAGCCATGTTCTCTTGTATATGACGTGTTTGTATCTGAAATGAGCCATGTTCCCTTGTATATGACGTGTTTGTATCTGAAATGACCCATATTTCCTTGTATATAACGTTCCTGTATCTGAAATCAGCCATATTCCCTTGTATATGACGTATTTGTATCTGAAATGAGCCATGCTCCCCTGTGGCTCAAATAATGTGATAGAGAAGAACTACATTGGAAGTTCAAACAAAGGTAAAATGTTAACAGAAACATTGTTTGAATCAGGTCAGTGTTTGTTCCTCAGCTGTGTGATTACATTTTTTTTATTTTCGTCATAAATGTTGAACAGTTGCACACCCGGAACTATTGTACTTACGATCACATATATATAATGTTTTTTAAGAATATTTGCTGATCTGTTTCGAAATAAATAGTTTTTGAATGGGTATTATTTCTTGAAAAATCTATCAAAAACAATAAAAAAATCATATGTTAATTTGCTTGTTTTCAAAATATAAACGAATAAAAATTTGTGGGAAATGGAATTCTCGGGATTTAACATAGACTTTATATGGATCACTATTGCTACTGAAAAGTTGCGAAGAAATAATATAAATTTTCATAATTTTGTCAGATAACCTTCTGATATATGTGGAGTGAAGTGATGGGAAGAAAAATTGGGTTTACTGTGGACATATTTTATTGCATTTGAATGGATAAATCCAAAGGGTTCGATCATCTGACTGAAATGCCCAAAGTTGACCAGCGAACATCTTTAATTTAAATGAAATGCACTGCAGCAATTGTCTGTAAACTTGTGTATATATCTATTTTTCAGATACGGTAGCAACAAAATCGCCAATTTCAAATGAGGACGATCAGAATTCTCATATTCAGCACCATTCAGGTGCATCGCACGAAGAAAAAATTCAAAATGAAGACGATACTGACTGCAAGAGACACAGTGATGTTGACCAGTCAATGCAATGTAAAAGAGAGAAAACTGACAATGATAAGCATGAAACTAAAACACTGTATAGACCACACGAAATTGTAGAGAAAGGACACAAAACAGTGCCTTCTGTCAATGAAGAAAGGACGACGAAATCCATTCAGAGTGAAAGTTCTGACAAAGACTCTAGGACTGCATCGCCTGCCAGGAGTAAATCTCCAGAAAGTCCCGTGTCGTCGCGCCATTCGGGATCAAGTCATAGCTTTCTATCGAAAGACTTTTCTAGTCCCCCAAACGTAACAATAGTGCAGCCCTCTGCGTCGCATTCGATGTTCCCATTTTTTTATCCGTATTCATCGACATCATCTGGAATGCCGTATTCCATTAATCCAATGTTACTACCGGGAAATCCGTCTTTACCTCCAGGATTACAGCTACCTTTTATTCCTACCTCCAGACATTCAGAAATGGGACACTTATCACCGAGTCATTCACACGCACATGCGTTGTCAACGCTGAATCAACTGACATTACAAAATCATATGCTATCACAAAATTATTCTAGTCTTAATTCTGATCTAAGTGGAAGCAGTTCAGTGTCTCCAAATCAAATATCAAATACATCAGTCGGACCTATTTTTCCGTCTCGCACTAGTCCTAGATATTCTCCATATTCATTACCGCCATCAAAGACATTTGTGCCTAGCACATCACCGATTTCCGCTTCAGGAGGTCAACTGAGAAATGAACCGGAAGTCAGTGGAATAACCCGACCATCTCCTATTCGACCACGTAGTCCGTTAGGTCATCACTTACCGTTTTCAGGACTTTCTAATTCTACAAATCCAAACAGTGAACTCCGACATATGGAAAGGATGTTGAATGTTTTAGACAGAAAAAGAATTGAACCACACGAGCGAACAATGGCGGATGTTCATTAACTTTATTAATATTGTCACTTGTCTTGAATTTTACTGAATGCATGAGAAGTAAAATGGTCTCATGAAAACAGTTGAGAAGTCACTAATCAAATTAAATTGCCCAGTGCTATATTGGTATTACATTATTGCTTTGTCCACCTATTTAGTGCTAAATATTTCCAATGAAAATCCATGCGAACAGTTCTTCTCAACATCAGTATATTTGTTGGTCTTTCAGTATGGCTTAAAATGAATGAACTCTCATCCCGATTGCAGGTGAACAAACATGATTATTATTTTTTCTTTCTAGTCATTTGATATATACGCAAATATTTCATTTTGCCTTTTATAGGCTGTGTTTCTTAATCAGTGCAACAAGAAGTGTACGAATGAATTTTTGAATGGATATTTAGGATTTTTTTCTTTCAAAATTTGCTTTTGAAAACATGTATGTTTTGTTTTATTCCTGTTCTCCTTAATTTGCCAACAAATTGAAGTAAATGTTCTTGTTGTATATGTGTTATTTATTATGATGTTGTGTTTCTTTGTTTTCTTGTTAATTTTGTTTTGTAACTTCTTGCATTATGATAATCAAAGAAGAAAAACAATAAATATAAATAAAATGATGATGTGTATGTTTGTCTTTTCTCCACCGTGGGGATAGGAGTACATGTAGTACCTTAGAACCAATATATAAGAAATTCTTACAAAAAATACAGATGCCATGAAATTTTCATCGTCGTCCAATCAGAATCGACGTTACAAACCGAACTGCATTACAATATTAGAAAACTGAATTTCGTTGTTATAATCGAAGTTTTCATCACAACTTTTTTCCAGTATGTTTTTCTGTTATTCAGAATCTACCCCAGCAAGTCTACTAAATGTCTGCTGAAGAGGCTCCCGGAAAGTTATAATAATGCACAAATTTGTGATAGTGTAAATGTAATAAAATATGGTTTCTGCTGTCGCCAAAGAGCATGAATTTTTGTGCACCTCATCAATCCTAACAGATGTCGCTGTCTGATCAATTTTCTGGTTTTATGGGGGCCGTCACGGGAATTTATCGTTCATTAAACCAGATCTCTGAGCAAGAAAAGGCAAAGGGGACGAATTTTGTGTTTGTCTACCAGGGTCATGGTCTGTCTTGTCGGCACAGGAATCATCACATAAAAAACACCACTTTATTTAAACTATAACAAGTCAATTCAGCATTGGACAGGGCAACTTTATTTTATGAAATAAACAGTAAGGGAAAAGAAGAATTTTCAACAAAGGAAAAATATGTCTCAAATAATTAAAATAATTACAAAAGCTTATACATCATACAATTGTATTAAGACATGAAATAAACACTACAGATGTGTTCAAGTAAATATAATAGTTCTCAGAAACTTCAGCGTGTTTTAATGTTTCTGAGTTTAACTGCCAATGTCTCTTACACGTTATCAATCCCTCTGGGAAGGAGAACCATTACATGGATAATGAAGAAAAAATTTGCTCTTCCAAATCTTACTTTCTATCTGTGTAACAAAGCAGAGCAGTTCAGTCATCACAGTCGACGGAGACTCTTGTAGTGAGTTCCTGACCTCGGCTATATAAGCTATAAACGTTTTATGTCAGAAAATGAGAAACCTATATATCTTTTCCAACTCGGTAAGGATATACTTTTTGCACAGGTCGCCGATCTTTCCTCTCGAATTGGATTACAATGGACAGTTCCAGGAGAAAAGATATATTGAGCATTCTGCTATAGCGCCGGAGTGCTGTCATGTTACGGGTTATATTACATGTGAAAAAGACGGTTCGAAGATGGTTCTAGTTTATTTATTTTGATGACTATTTATTAGTTCACCTGACCAAAGGCTATGCAGTGTGAGCTGTTGTCACATTAGGCGTTCGTCGTCCGTTTTTGTTTTGTTAATCATTGCATCTTGAAGCCACGTCATTCATTTTAACGCAGAGTTGGCCATAATTGTCCTTTGGTGGTTCTTTTCAAATTGTTTCCCCAACTCAGCCCTCCGTCCAAGATGGCAACTGTTTCAAAAATAAAAACGTCCTCAAATGGTTGATATAAGCCATAAATGACCCAGATGTAGATTAAAAGATACATAATGAAGGGTGAACAAGTCTCGTCTGAATATATGGGCAAGTTTGGACTAACGTTGGCAAATTTATGCTTACATGGTTCTCTTTCAATATTAGCCCGTCATATTACGTCTGAAATTCATTACATCACAAATTTTCTCATCAGAATGGCCAAACGGCAAAGAAGTGGTAAATATGTATACCAACAGTGTGCACAAGTATGGTAAACGGTTTGTCTATCATCAGTGACCAGGCTCCACGGTCATAAAACTTCGCTCCTCAGTGCTCGGACCACAAAAATCTTGCTCGAAATAGAAATTCAAGCATTTTAATTGGTTGAAATTTGAGTACGACAACAAACTCATAATTAAAAATTTTATGACCGCAAGGCCAGCATCCATTCCAATTACTTATTTTTGTACAGTTGAAAGCATACAAACTAACTACATGTACAAAAATGTATTTCGTTAGGGCACCTATCACTCTGGGGAAATATTACTTACAAGTGCTCTTGGATAAAAAAAAGCATCTGCAATATCTGTAAATGGGAACACATTTCATTGGTTCTATTAACTGAAACATACTTTTAAATTACCCCAAAATTTAACAAAACTACGGAGTTATCTCCCTCATGCAAAGCTCTGTTCGTAGATGGTTTTGGCTTCCTGTCTTGGTCGTTTTGGCTTGTGTTCGCTTTTACAATTTGTTTTGGTCCCTAGGCATCGGCGACGAGTAATTAATTTACGAAATGTGCACATCCGATGCATCAAAATCGGTATGAAATGTATCACACTTGTGTTTCTATGGGTTGAAGTTATTTATTTCAATTTCGTTTCTAATCCCAACGGTGAGATACACATGTTTGTAGTAATGCAGAAAGGAGATTCATAAACAAGTTGAAATCCAAAAGTTTTACTGAATTAGCGGTCTGGTTCAGAAATCAAAATTAAGGTATCGATATTAAGGTAAAGTATAAAAAATATGTTAAGGTTTCTTGATACAAAAAAGACCGTGTCGAATTCAAATTATTTACATGTACTTCTCGTATGTGTTCCTTTAAGAGGTCAAATGTTTAACATGCATACATTTTAATTCCAGACAGGAATCCTACCCATGTTTATTTCTTAATCCCATTAACACCAGACTTCTAACGATTCAAAGTACAGCAGTTTATCCATATATCAACAAACGCCCATTTGACTATGATTTTTTGTCACAATCGTATCTCTCGGTTGTTATCGTAATATGAAAATAATGAATGTTTCCGCGCCATGTTTCACAGGTAAAGTATTTATATACAACTTCTGGAGACATCTTGACCGCACGACATCCTTCTTCGACGATTGTTTAATTGCAAGTTCCGAATTTTCACAAGGAGAAGTATGTCGACAATGTTTGAATTGGTTAGATTTATTAAGTCTTTCGGAGACTCTGACAATTTGGCGGGACCGTATCTAAACTATAACGCCAATGTTTATACTTTAATAAATCAAGTTTTAGCAAATCCTCCTATTTCTCTGTCAACAGAAAAAGATGTACGCCATCCAACCTATCTTTCTGTAAGAAATATATAATATCAAAATAGCCAGAAGGAAAGAAGCTTCACAGAAATGATTCATTAAAAGAGGTATTCTATACGTTTACTTTATGCAATCAACAAATGTATAACTTTAAATAAAGGATACCATAAAGACAATAAAGTCTGCTTCATACCTTGAATTTTATCTTGAGGTTGACAATTAAGGATGGTTGAGATCAAACCTATACGACCATCGAATGACTCGAATTTCTAATTATAAAATTCCCTGTTATCTCAGTAGCCACAACATCGCCTGCGTATGAAGTATATATTCCCAATATTAATGCTATACTCCTTAAGTTGTGTTTTCTATCCAGATGTTTTGGATATAGAATTATTGCTGACATAGAACCCTCCCAACGAAGGATTTATTTTGGAAAAGCTGAAGACTATTAAAATACACTCTCGGTCTTTGCCGTCCTCATCACTCACGGATTTTGCCTATGAGCAGCCTGCGCCATATACTTACCTTCCAGAGCCCCTGGGTTTATTTACGTTTTTTATTGGGGTTTGTGATGTCTGTTTCTAGTGTTATTTGCATGTTGTATTTACGAATTGGTGTTTGTTATAGTTTATTGTTTGTGTTCTCTCATGATCTGGTCGGTTTCGTTTAGGTTCTATTGGGTTTGGACAGCAATGTGGTATTTTGAATTGTGCTGTTTTGTGACTTTAACAGTAACAAAAGGATAAAAGCATTTTTGTGTATGTGGATGTTATATTGGTAAAACATCTGAAATTTTGGCCTATCCTGGGATTTTCAAATTTCTTCCGCAAAACTAAACATAGGGTGAGTAGCCTTACAAAGAAAGTGGTCACTGTTCCTGAATGTTATACGGTGAAGATAATCAGCACTGAATGAAGAAGTGATGCCTTGAACGTGCATAGCGACAAAAAACGCAAAGAAAAACGAAAAAATACTCCATCTCTGGATGATTGTTGTTGAATGCCAAGTGTGCATTGTTTCAACACATTAATATGATTCTGTGCCAACCTCTTTGCTCTCAATCCAGCAGTGCTCTGTGCTTAGCGGAGCAGCAGGATATAAAAAAAAATGAAACTCTTCTTTTAGAAAACAAGCAGGTCTCACCTCTAGGCTAGCAGCGTCGTGTTATTCTACACTGACTAGTGGTATTGCGTCTCAAATCACGGTATGTTCAGCAATAGAGGTGATATTGTGCTGGACGTATGTTTGTTGTTATCGCTTGTGAAAACGGTGACGTCATTTCCCCTTTTGATACGCAGTGTCCACATTTGACAGAAAATCATATATGCACGGCTATATCACAGAATAAATCACATCAGAGTATTTCTTATTTAACTTTAAGCTCAAGGGGTACATTTATACTCGATAATTGTTTATGCTGCGATTTTCGTGATCTAATACATCGACTTTTCTGTCGTACCGTGTAAAGATGATCGAAGTCTCAAAAGCGCTTTAATCATTATGATTAATGCATTGTAAAGCCAAGCATTCTCCTGCTGTCAGCGATAATTATATTACATGGTCTTTCAATTGTTTTTAAGGCGCATGCGATATACTTTCAGATAACTGTTAATGCCATTACGATATACAAAAAAGTGCAATGAAAAATACAAAATGTTTAAAATAGCTTCAATTACCGACTAATTTGTGAGATGAACCAACTCTTTGTCACACGTTATTTGATATAAAGCTTTTTAAATCTTGTTATTCTCGTCTGCTGTCGATATTCAATATGACAGTTCGGAAGGCATCAAAGACTATTGTAGACATTCGGGAACATCCGCCATATGCAGTGTGCGCCATGTTCCCATTGAGACTGGGATAGATTACTGATATGGACAAAATTGTTTTTAATTCGTTGAAATCATAAAACCATTTTCACTTATGGGCTGATTGTTACAGATAGTGGGGTAATTTTGCAGCATTTATATGTATTTGTGTGGTGTATTGGCTCCATGTTCTCGTAATGAAGCGTAAAATTTGCACGATTTGTCTGATTTGAATCTCTGTCACTTTCTTCTATTTCAGTACTTAAAGTTTTATATTTTGTCCCCTGGTGGCTCAAAATCATTATTTATGTTTCAGTTTGATAGCGGATAAAACGGTTGCCAACAGTTGCGAACAAACAAAGAGAGAGATGGCATGACCTCCAGTGATCCAAAGGTCATATGGCAGTCATTATTTTATTTTTGAAAGTTTCCATTATGAGTTTACTGAGTACTGTATTAGTAATTATTGAACAAGATGATCATATTCCCTTTGAATTGTCATAAGATAGTCGTGTAAACTCAATATATATTTATGAGCAGATAATTTTAGTAAATGAGCCTTAAAATAAGGCATGGTGATAACTTGCTCTGGGATATAATTTCGTAAGCGACGTGGGATGTTCAAATGTCAGATTATTGAAACCTTAGTATGAGATCGTGCATGACCTGAAACTTAGGTCCTTTTTTACTGGAGGTAGTATACTTGAGATTGGAGCCTGTACCTTGTCACTATCACCCTCGATGTGATGTTGTGACGTCAGCCATATATGCTCATCTCGATGGAGTAATAAATATTGCACTAAAAATTGAGCTTCAAACACAAAACCAGTATCGCCTTTTTATGCTTAAGTGTGTACAACATTAGACAGTTGATCAATATAAGTATAATGACTATACTTATAGTCCTGTATAGATCTTTGTGTGTGTCCTACCAGCTCTGCTATGCAAAGGCACACCGGTTTGTTCATTTACACAACAAGGTCCACTCGACTTGAAGCTGTAGTTGATGAAGTCATAAGAATTCGGCCGTTAAAGATCCAGCTTATTGTAAGAAGGCTTTTTATAGTAAGTAAATGTGGGAGCCCTGTAGGACACTGACAATAGAAAAAAACTGCAGACATGTTTTAATTATAGGTCATGTAAACTTCAAGACGAACCCAAGCCAGATCACGAACACTTATCATCATTTTATCTGAAAATTTTGTCACACCTGTTTCAAGAACCACGTCAGAGGTGAGACTGTAATATAGTATTTGTCTTGTCTTGTAGTGGATAACATGCTCATCTTGTATTGTCTTGTCTTGCCTTGTCTTGTAATGGTTAACGTGCTCATCTAAGGTGCGGAAAATTGGAGATTCGTATAGATCCTTGATCGGGTCATATTTAAGCAAATCAAACCTTTGCCTCTGAGGTTGTATAAAACTTTTAGTCTTGTCTTGTTTTGTCTTTAAAGTTGGCATTTGATGGTTTTCTGCTAACCACGCAGCATTAAGTAGTAACAACAAAGACCGACTGGCTTAGAGTCGGTATAATGTGTCTTGCTGGGATACAATTCCTTCAGCATGCTAGGGATAGGAAAATCAAATTCGGAGTGTTGGTCTAGCAGATAAAAGTAACACATTCTCACCATGATATAGCTGAAACACTGCCCACTAATCGTTAGACAACAAACCTATTTCAAGTTTTTCTTGACACTAAAATACAATTGAGTGGCCTAAAATGTGTCCACTCACGTCTGTTCGATTAGTTATCCGATAGCTTTTGTTTTCCATGCAATTTAGAGTAACGTTTTGTCTATAAGGGTATTTTTTACCATGTTTTTACTTTTTTTAATGACATCTTTGATTAATTTTTGTCTTTGATGTCAAAAGAGTGGTTGAGTACAAATGATGTCCCGATAACGTTATCATCTTAACACATGAATTTTGATCTACTCATGCAATTTTAAAAATTGAGATAAATTATAAATTTAGTGTTTCAAATTAAATTGGGATAATATGGCGAGAATCTGAGGCGACATGGTAGATCAGTCGAACGTTTTTACTTATTTAGATTTCACATGGAAAGTGTAAATTAAAAATGAACCCAAAAAGCATAAATAACAATGATCACCAATTATCTTCCCACATCGGATATTTTTAGAATTTTAATTTTTACGAAGTGAAAACTTTAAATGAAATAATCTTCCCTCTCACTGATTCATCATTTAAACTTTAAGATAATACTTCAGATTACAGTCGTTCAAAGGTGAAATAATTAACATAAACACGAAACTCTAAAAGTCTCCCTTTTGTCGCTTAACTAGAAACATTCGTCTCCCACAATCTAAATATTACTTATATCGGCGTCTTTGTATATCAGATGATTGCAGAACTTCAATATAACTGATGTGATCAACCTAACCAGCTAAAATAAGTCTATTAAATGCCTGGTTTGATAAATTCCACTTTAATTTTCCACTCTCTAATTAGCATAATAAGTCCTTAGTTAATTTGATCCCCTTTGTCAAATGATTCGGAATAAGACAAGAAAACTAGCGGCTATTTTTCTCACCTTCTTATAAAGAAATAATATTTAAGGCTACATAAACCTGTCACCGAATTGTCTTGACTTGGATTTAAAAAATAATACCATCAAATACGCGTGAAATGTCGTAATAAATTCACAAAGTACTTCTTTACGGCGTTTATGTATGGTGTTTGTGTTGCGTGTTAAGGCTACTATTGGAGAAGCTGATGTCAAGCTTCCATGGAAAGTTAGAACGGTTTCCATTTCAAGTGAAGATCTAACTTTTTTCGCCGGAATTACAAAAAAATGACATTTTTCCGTCTTCGTCTTCATTTTAATCAGAGGACTACATCCTCTAAAATATTCTAGAAATTTTGATTTCTATCCTAGCTGTTCTTATCAAAGATATTATTTATTATTCCCTGGATCCTGAATGGAATAATTAGGATCACGCATATATTCTTGGAAGAAATTATGCTCTAACTGATTCAAAGAGTTTGCGAATTCTTAATTATGATAAACAAGCCGTTGATTAAATAGACAGTGAACATAACTGCTGCAGTATCGAACCCCACACGAATCTGTTACAAGAGCCGAAGACATAAACTTCAATTTTATCATCTCTCAGCTATTGAGACGTGGCTATAAAAGTCGTTTTACACCCCTCTTTAAACACTCATAATCATATTTAAAATCCATATATAAGTCTGTTTATTTCTGGAATGGTACTTGAAATAAAAATTATCAAAATAGTGACCGGCCTGAGGATAAACTGATTCTTTAGACGCCGAACTGAGAACACTTAGACGCCCTCTTTACTTAATTTACTTACCCGTGTAAATTTAATACGGAAGGCGGCAGTCTGAAACTAAAGCCATCACGTACTTACCGCGATATTTACTAATCTTAACACCTTTAGTATATTTTGGACTTTCACTTCGTTGCACATGTAGTTTGTTTTGAATATGGTTTTAAGTATAAAGTAAACAAGATTCATTTCTATACAAACATTTTTACAAGATCAGCAATAAAGAAAGGCGGGTTTTGTTGACAGAAAACCTTCATGCATGCACAGGACAATGTATACAGCTGTTTGTCATTCCTATTGTCGTTAAGCAACGTTTCTTTTTTGCCATTTTTTTTAAATTTCGTTTTTGATGAATACATAGCCGCTTTCAAACTATAGGTTTGTCAGCGCAGCGATAACAAGCAGCAGACGCCCAGTTTACC
>JAOXYH010000006.1:103292-113812 GCA_028566455.1 Botula fusca | reverse complement strand
CTCAAAATCTCGTTTTATACGCTATTCTATTCCAGCTCTAATGGTTAATCAGATTTAACGGCTGTTCACCTTTTCAATAACTTTATTCATATCTATCAACGCGGACCTCTCAGAAGCCACCGTGTAACATTTCGTTTCCCTTTCGTATAAGAGTATACCAGAACAAACTTATTATCATTTAGTTAGATATGATTGACAAGAAGCAAACTTTAGATGATTTCCCGAACTCACGGTTTTTATTGACGGCTACGGTATTGACGGCTACCGGTATTGACGGCTGGTAATGACGGCTAGGTTCACTGTAATTTACTTCGCTCATCTTTTAGTATACGGTTACTGAATTGGTATGCAGGAGGAAAAACAATAATAGTATATTTGCATGGGGCACTCAAAAACCCAAACGGTTTTATTTCCCAAGGATAACTTTGTAGATAAAATACCGACGAAAATATATACTGGTGTACTGCCTTTACATCCATATATAACTTCGCATCCATATAACTGTCACTTCACATCCTTATACAACTGTCCTTTCACATCAGTTATATAACTGTTTTATTTCGCTATAAAATCATTTAGTTTGATATATAAAAATTTTGTGTGTTGTATCTTGTAAAAAATTTTGCGAACCCACTACTTTTTAAATGAACTTCTCAAACCTATTGAGGGAAAATTGAACTTCAAAAAGCTGTTTATTAAAATTTTGAAAGCGATAACTTTTCAAAAAAGTGTTACTGCCAGAACAGACATGTCAGAATTTTTACAAGTCAACAGACCATTGCCAAATCGATCGGTCAATACACAAAATATACCATAATCTGTCAGCAGGCCATTGCCGATTTGATTTGCCAATATTTTCAAACATGCGCATTGGTGAACAGAATATCTTTTGAGGGCAAATTCGACAAAATGGACAAATAATTATTTACAAATAACTCGTTATGAAATAACAATGAACACCGCTTACGTCAATGGTAGGGCCGTCTGGTGTGGTATGAGCTTTTGGTCTTTGCTGAAGACTTCACTACAACTTTTAGATGAAGAACAGCAATAAAAGCATAGTGGCCCTGCTTTAACTTGGATTTTCAATGTTCAGGTGGGGTTTATGTCTCAAAATTACCTCATAGCAATTCTTTTTTAGAAATTCGTATTTGCTGCTTCCCCACTTATGACATGTATTACAACAAACACCGATCGTCTTCGAGTCAGGTTAATACGTCTAAGTGGAGTGAGATAACTCAAATATAATACTCCATATTAGTAGTATCCTTGTCCTGCAGTGTTAAGCTCAAAAATGTTGATATTTATCCTAACACATAACATCGTAAGTGGATTGCATATTTTATTTTACCCTGTCCAAGAAAACAACATGATTCCAAAACATCATACCGGTGTTTTTGTGATTATAATTAACAAATTGAAAAGTTATAAACACTTGAAAAGGAGTAAATCATCAATCAAATAAAAAAATTCGACGTTTATTAATTTGTTCATAAGCCTGATAACTTATAAGCCCGACATTTGAAGCTATTAGAACTTTTAACACACTGTTAACTATTAACACTCGACTTTGGTTAGTCTAGCTTATACTAACAATAATAGTATAAAATCATCAAAGAGCTGCCATTTTTCAATGTCCTGTACAATATTACATAAAAATATAATCTTTACATGATTCCATTTCTAGCATATGACAACCATCAAGCAAGAGAGAGGCTCCAGAATTGATAAATCCGACCCGGCAGGGACGACTTCCGACCCAAAAAGGCATTAAAACTATCTGCGACCGAGTCCGTAGATTCTTTAATAAAACGAATGATTTCTGACCATCTTAAAAGCGACTTTGCGACCTGAGGGGAGCACTTAACACTTCTGGAGCCCCTACATAACATTTTGCAACTTTCCTACAAACATATAAATATGTCAGTACAGTTAATCACTAGCCAAATTCACTTTATGCAGAATTCTGCCAATGGCGAAAACCTTGTCAGTTCTTTTGATAATTTGGCATACAACTTTGCCTTACAATGCTGTTTACCGGTATATATTGCACCTTCCCAGATACTATCCGACAGTTCTCTAAAATGATACCATGCATCGCCTACCAACATAGCAACATCGTTGGCAACTGGATTGCGCACGCGAAATGTCACCTTCTTCTCCTTTTCAAGGTCACCAATTGTTGGTTCAAGTAATGTGCTATAATACCAGCGGTGACAAGCACGTGGTAATGGCCGCTTGTCTTTTCCAGGATGTTTGCAGTCAATCATATATCTAAACAAGCAGTCAAAAGAACTGTTGTCTTCGTTGGATGCTGATTTGCTGCCAAAAATACAGAAGACATATTTCCCCATCTGTGGACATCTAACTTGATATGTTACCGATTTGTCATCTCTATACTTTATAAAAATATACCTCTGATAATCTGTGATGTCACTTTGGAACGGTCCATGATACTGATATGTATGAGACAGCTTTACGTCACCTTTTTGTAACTGAAACTGAAAAATGACGACGTCATCGTAACTGTAAACAACCAAAGGATCGATATGTGTTTGAGGAAAGACGCCATATTGGCTCATTGTTGGTGTTGGTCCAAAGAAAGGCACTTTCGGAAATGGACTTTTGATCTGTTCGCGCTTTTCTCTACATTTTATGCGAAAACCACACACACTTTGTAATGATTCGGAATTCCAGTTGTCTTTAGCATAAATCATGAAGTAAAATCGACCTGCTTTCGGTGGTGCTACTGTAAATATGGCTTGATGACCTACAATTCTTAACAATACTCTTCCTTCCAATTTACTGGGATCTATTGTTGCGTCTTTGGCATCTAGTGTATAACCAAATCCTAACAGACTTGGCATCTTCAGTTGCAATATTACAATCCCATTACTTGTGTACTGTGTACAGTCATAATGGTTCACAAACTTCAGTCCATAATTGAAAAAGGGAGATTTCACTATCGGAAGATTAATGAATTCTGTCAAAGTTATAGGACACTCAAGAAGCTGCCATTTTGGATCGTCTGGAAAATGTTGATAAATATGATCTTCTGGATCGGTTATGAAATAAAATTCATCGCACTGATAGAACAAGCCACTTCCCATTTCTTCATCATCTGAAGAGTTTGGACATTTAACATGACGTGCACCCCAATTACAGTTTACGAAACACCATGAATCTTCAATTGAAACTGCAGTCCATGAATTTTTAAATTTTGGATTGTCGATTCTCATACCAGGTTTATACCCAGCACCTTTCGAATATCCCTGAATGACTTCACAGTGGATCCCAGCGTAACTGAAATACAATTTTTAAAATCGCATTATCCAAACATTTGATAATTTTCTTCTATGTTTTGTGATACTTTTAGAGAGTGGTGCGCCCACTTCTTTTCAAAATTTGTATAACTTTATCCTATAATCTATTGTTCATATACATATAGATGAAAAACAGGAAAAATAACAACTTAAGTCTTATTTTTAAAATTGCTGTCACATTAACTTCTTTGTCAGGATTGTGTTAAAATTATCATAACAGAAATTCTATGGTCGTTATCGATATGTGGTATCTATCTCACAGATGAGACAAGATGTCTTATGTTAGGTTTCTCGTCATACTGGATGACACCTCATTGGGCATGACTCCTCCAGATATTTCTACGTACAATGTGACTATTACAGAGCAGGACATACTTACCCTTCCGGAGCACCTGATTTTGCTCCTGTTTGTGAGAGTTCACATGGCTAATGCTTTGGTTTTATGTTGTCCCATTCAGTTTCTCTTTTGTTTGCTATGCGTTTGTAATAATTATGTTGTCTTATCGTCATGTTCTCGTTTTCATGCTTTTGACTTGTCCCTGGATTCTTGCTTTAGGATTTCCATCAAACGGTAGCTTCGGTATTTTTAAATGACTTCTTTTTATATGTTACGATATAAAAATTTTGGCAATAAAATGTTGTCTGCTGAAATGTTGTACAATATACGTGTACTATTTCTTCTGCGTAGCATTATGTGTAATTCCCTTACATTTGAAAGAAATGTGACTGAAGATTTTTTCTTGAGAACAGTAAATGCCAAATGCAACCCATTACTAGTCTTTCGAACATCATACATGATAACTAAACTATTTACCTGCAAAGACGTTTAAAGAGATCATGATAACTCTCTGTTCCCACTTTGATGCCTCGAAGAAGTCCTAGTGGCGACTCTGGGTTGAGACCATCCGCAAATTCCATTTTATTTAAATCCTTTACTGTAATCCACCGAAATATTGCCCTACAAAACATATTCATGCTTATTTCAGAGTGAACTTTGCTGCTCCGAATGTGGTTGAAAGTGTTTTCTTTGTGGTAAATAAGTTCATGTACCTTTAAAAGAGAACTTTCGGTTTCTGAACATGCTAACAACGGCCTTAAATCTTAAATCAAGAAGCAGCAACACAACAGAGCTGAAGAATTGGCTTCCAAGACTAAATCTGGTAAAACCTGTCAAAAGTACAGAGGTCATACACCAAGTTCAATCTTATAATAATAAGTTTATCTTTTGAAGGCATTCGTAATTAAACTCAAGAAGATTTCATAGCAGGGGTGTATAGGGTCGATGTAAAATCATAGTATCTGAATTGATGAAAATTTATGTGTAACAATGAAGATTGTCATTTCGAACAGCTGGTCATAAAATATTTAGAAGTAGTACATGGGTAGTTAATATCATTAACAGAGCAAATGAATTTAGTGTTCAGCATACTGTTAAGTACATATATTAGGCTTGTGTGCTAAGAAAAACAGTTTTAAAACTTCACTCTAACAAATAATTTACTACCGATGTACCTCTCTCTCTCTCTCTCAAAAGTGAAAAGTGAAACTTAAAGCCAACTTTTATGACATCTTTTAAACTGTCTGTTCAATAAAAAGATATTGATACTGACCTAACTTTTTCCAAGTCTGTTTGACATCCATTGATTAGATTCCTAACCAAATCAGTGAAGGAGGAATAATCCTGTTTTGCTACCTAAATCAGAATCAGAATGTTCATTGCATTAATATTGAAGATTTACTCTATAGTATGATGTACGGAAAATTTGCATAAGAACTGAAAGCATCTTCTGTAGTTTCACTGGTATGTAAAAGCGTTGACCGTCCAACACGTGTAGACTGAATTTGGGCTTCATTGGAACACGAAGCATCAAAGCTTTGGAGTCACATGATGACCTCTATACCAATCAAATTGTTCAAATTCAATGAAAGCTGTACATAATGATTATATTGCATAATATACATCTTTTCACAGTGGAGTTTTACACGACCTGTTACTTATAATTTGTACTGATACTGAACGCAGAGTGGTATGTAGTTACGAAGAAACGTAATGACATTTAGTGTTTATAATTGTAATATTTTTCAAAAACAGAAAAGCATATGATCTGATGGCTTACCCCTTTTGTGATATACAGTGGGTATAGAAATTACCTACTGGATCAGTTTGTTTAATTGATATAAAGGAGGAGGTACGATAAGGTCCCATTTTGGTCCCAAATATGAACTACGTGTCATGTCCAGTTTCGTATGCTTAAAACATATTTTAATTTTCTAACTACATGTATTTGAATCAGATTGATTTTTTAACACAAAATTTCCTTTAAGGTTATTATGACGTCATAAATATGACGTAATCAGAAGTAGTCACAAAAAATAGGCCAAAACACCAATTTTTATGTGGTTTTTGACTATGTTAATATAGAGCGCAACCGTGTTCAACCTTAATTTTTGTATATGTTGTGTATTTTTATTTTTCTTGCAATATATTAAAATATTTTGACTGAACACAAATGCGCACAACACTGTTGGAAGGCAAAAACTCTCGAAAAATCTGCAAAAATGTGATAAAATTGAGAAAATTCAAAATTTGCGCAGATTTTCATGACGTCACTGACTAATGCACCTGAAAGTTGTGGATTTATAAACGTCAGTTATTTGGCCTTTAAATTAGCATGGCTATTAATCCCATGTCCATTTTTAATTTTCATATAATTTGGGGCCAAAAATAGCCCTTATCGTACCTACTCCTTTTTCATTTTTCTAATCGGTTACAATAACAAATAATATCAAATATAATAGAATCTAACCTAACCAGTATGAAGAAAGAACTTTCAATGATATATCTAACACTTACTTCAATGACCTGGTCATCTATCGGTCCAAACTCCTCCGGGGTCTTAAACAAGGCAGATCGTCTAAATTCAGGTGGGGCCACAGGCGGTGGGCGAGACAGTACAGCGGTATCGGGTATCGTTTCCTCGTCTGACTCGGGAGTTGTCTAATAATAAAAAAGACACTTGATGAACTGTTTTAGACAGCTTGTAAACTTTACATCAAAAAGATATCTTTGCCAATACGTACCATTTTTATTATAAGCATTCCTTTCAATTTACAATGTATACAATCATTATGCATCTCCGTACTGCAAAAATCGCTGCTACCATTGTTTTAGTAGGGAATGTAGTTGGATAAATCATCTCAGATAATGACGATCAAGCTACCTAATCTACTGCTTCTGATCAACGTGATTGAATATGTTAAGTTTATAAACCTTGTAATGAAATGTTAACATCTGCTGCAGGGAAAATGTGTTCTTATCAGTCTTTTTATAACTTCAGTGCATGCATTCGAATTGTTGATCAAAGGTCTATTATTCTTTCTTGTATTCTAATAATCATTCACTATGATTAATAATCCTTAAATAACGAAATAAGTGTTCGGCTTGCTAAGAAAAGTAGATTTATATTATGATAAATATGTCGTTTGTTTGTAAAGATAAAAACAACTTGCTTTCAAGAGCCAACTTAACTAACTGTAGTATCTTACACCATTTTCGCATGCAACAACCTCACATCAGAACAAAATATATTAAGAAACGAAAAAGTGGTAATCTTATAATGATGTGGTTTAGCATGACTGTCACGTTCAATATCAATACCTCTTTAGCAGCTAATTTTTCAGCGATCATCAACAACATTTCTTCACTGTGTTTCTGTATCATTTTTGCTACACGCGATCTCTCTTCTGACGTCAGACGCTCCAGAGACGCTTTCAGCCGGTCATCTTTCTGTCTCTGATACTGTTCGTCTGTCTTGTCTGCTTCTTTGACTTTGCTGACTTTTGATTTGCTTGGCGATTGTTTTGTGAAAATCGAAATTAAAGACTTTTCTTGCTCCTTTTGAAACTCTTCTTCTAAGCGTTTCTTCAGCGTTTCTCGTTCCACCGAAAACTGTTCGTATAACTTGTCTTCCTCTGCCTTTTGTTTCAGTTCTAGTTCAGTCTGGGCTTCGAAAACGCCGGTGCTTTCATAGTCCTGTAATGATTAAAAGGCATTATTATACCACATAAAAATGAATGATCAAGATTCAAACATCATTCTGGGTGTCATAAATGAAATAAAATATAGAAGATACCAAACCGTAATCAAAGCTAGTATGTCCTAAGGCACCAGACAAGACCCTGAACAGACACAACAACAAATAACACAGAAACTAAAAACAGGAAATGAGTAACACGAACCCATCAAAAACCGGGTGAACTCAGGTGCTCCGGAAGGGTAAGCAGTTCCAGCTCCACAAGTGGCATCCGTCATATTACTCACGGCAAAAAATCAATTACCTTCCAGACAACTTTCAAAGAGCAGAATACAAAGTACACAGAACAAAATCCTTCTATGAGAACTAAAATCTTTGAAAATATATAGTCTATATGTGAAAGTATGCTATAGCATATAGAAAATACAGACATTTTGTTATTAAGGGATAAAACTTACCTTATACGTTCCCAAGGATGTCCTCTTCCGGTTCATTTGTGCAAGTTCTCTCTGATGAGCAAATTCCATGGCGTTGGAATCATACTGCCATCCTGGATTGTATTTGCTTCCTCTTATCTGGGAAAAAATGAAAAATAATCAAACGTTAAAACTTTTGTTTGATTTATGAACGTTTTTTTTCTGTTTGTTATTTGCTACCACCTGGGTCTATGCCACTGCTATTGGACTTTAGTCCCCGAGGCTCAGACTGGTGGTGCTTTTATTCCTTTCTAACTTTAATATAATAAAATTTTATAAAACTTAACATGGGTTCATCTATACGTAGTTGATAGGTTTCCTTGACTTGATATGACTATACTTTTTCGAACAATTTGGTGATTGTTTTTCGTTTTCAATAGTTTGGTTAAGTACTATTGATGAACTTAAAAACATACTCCTCGGTCAGCTGGTCTAAATTTGCGAACTGTATTTTTGCATTTGTTCAGAGATGTCGATTCAGAGAAGGAAACGTTCGAATTTTCTATTGTTCTGTACAAAAAAATAAAATGTAAAGAGCTAGCACTTCTTAGATACTTAAAATTGTCTAAAAACTAGCAACTGCAATTACGATATCTTAAGTACTCTAGCGTAATCTGCGAATCACACGCAAAAAAATATCTTTACCAAGTGGTAATAGTATAAATCATCTTACCGTCATAACTAGCTGCCATTGTGTTCAAGTATAGGTCTAATGTCTCATAATCTAGAACACTGGCACATGTTGTAAGTTTAATTGATTTAATACAGTCTGACGTGCAAATGCATGTGAGGAATTTTATGCAACTGATGATTAAATAATACCATAATATACCTAGAAACTTTCATCAAATGTGCATTTCTTACTTGCATGTTTCGAATTCTTTAGTTTGATTGTTAATTAATTTCATGTTCTGTTCATCTTTACATGAGTAACTGAGTGCTTGTGAAAGTTATCATTAATAAACTACTAAGTAATTAATTAAAACTCTAAGCAAAGCAAACTTCATTGTATTTCATTTATAGTTTTCAAATGAAGCACATGTAAATACCTGATTTTTGTTTAAAATACCAAGATAAACGAAATCCATACCCAAGTAAATAACATTGAAGCACATATTTTTAAAGTACAAGGAGAAATAAACATTTATTTCACAATCAAGAAGTTTAGAGTAAAAAAGAAATAAATGTGGTGACAGTGTGTACGTTGGTTCATTTATAGTGTCGATTTTCACATCCAGACTTTTAATTGTTTTATCCAAACAATACCATACAAGCCAAAACTATGAAAAACATACCAAAAGCGATTCCCATTAGTTGAAAATAAGCACACAAATATACTGGAAGATCATGCCCGGTGGTAAAAGAGAATATTAGCTGGTACATTGAATACAGTTAAAATCGATGGTAATTTCAAGATCTGCATGTTGCCTCCATTTTTTTTTTTCAAAATAAAATCTCTGGTGCACCAAAACAAAACTTTATTTATTAGGAGGAAGACGGTATTTATGGATTATTAATATTGAAAAATGAAAGAGGAACACAAACAGATGGTGCTATGTTGTTCGAGCCAACAGCTGTGTAGTGATCAAACGCTGACATGGTATCTATTATGTAAGAGAGACAGGTAATGGGTTTAACATACTTATAACATTGCTTGAAGACAGCATTAATAGAGGTGTTGAGTACGTTAAGATTTATAGTGCAAAAACGGAGGTATCATTTAAGGGTAGAGGCGTAGGGTATAGGTTGATCGTGTAAGGAAGAGATGTCGAATACAGCGCAAAGTAGGGGTCGAGACAGCGATGGACTTTTCGAAGAATCGTTTATCTGTAAAAAAATATAAATGAAAATAAAATAAAATAAAAATCTTACGACTAAAACCCGTCTGATTTATATTATTGAAGCGTTCATAATTACGACAGACTATTTGTTAAAAAAAAAACTGGCACATTGCCAAGTTTATCATAACATGTGATCAAAAGGAACTAGGGTGAGATATGGCGAGTACTAAGTAAGGTCAGGCCATGGCGTCAAAAAAGTTTGAGATTTCAAAAGTTTAAGAATTTACTCAAATGTTTTGATTGACTAAGATCTTTTATTGTGCCGGGGTTATAATCTTCATACGGCTATAAAAATAATTTTGATTTCATTTTGAAACATGAAGAAAATGTTACTCTTGGACATCAGAGACCAGTCGAAACTGAGTTGAAGGAAATGGTTGTAAATTATATCATTTGAAAGTAACATGTGCCTTATTTGTTCAATAAGATTTGGCACAGATACTTGTTGCTGTTTTATTTTCACTTCTACCTCTTCTTTGCGAAAACGTTGGTTGTTCCAAAAAGGGTTAATTTTGTTCTCTTCTGTGATAAAAATTGCAAACCTACGAAACAGTCATGTCATTATCAGTTGTTTATTTTCACTTTGCTGTTAATAAACTATTAGACAACATAATTCGTTGGAAAAACATGCAGAACTGACCAACGGCTGTATACGTGTTATCTGAAACCTTGTAATTTTACAATTTCGATGAACTTTTGGTCTAAATATCATTAACAGGATACAGTTATGGATTTACAATTGCGGAACAAGTAATCCCTCATGGGAAAATACAATTAAATTATCCCAGTCAATATCTGAGGTCAAGTTGCCCGTGGTCAACACAGACGATATCATCAATTATTAAG
>JAOXYH010000006.1:37980-48761 GCA_028566455.1 Botula fusca | reverse complement strand
AGAGGCTTTTGTCATTTCAGTAAAGTAGTATACTTATAGAACCGACAGTCGTTACGGTACTGTATAACATACTATAACATACAGAACTGCCATATTATCGACATGGGACACATTTCGCCATTTCAAGAACTTTCTATTGTTAGTAACGGAGGCTTTATTGAATGGAACATGGATCTGCCGGAGGGGGAACACCTTAGAACTATATTTCATGTAATCATATATCTATGATTGGCAATTTAAACACAAAGGAAGTCAGTGAAATCCTTAACATTTATTCTTCTACTGTTCATCTTCTGGCTAATTGTAACATAAAATAAAGCAGTTTTGACCATTTCATGAAATTCCTGTTTTTATTATTGGTGGACATCTTTAATGGAAAGAGCAGACGGCAGACATATTTTTGAAAGGGGACCATCCAGGGACTAGTATTGACAAGTTTGATCCCCCTTTGGTCCAGTGGTTTCAATCCGATTTAAATGATGTTTCACTGATTATCTCCTGATCTGTATATTTGACAAAATCGAAAAAGAAGTTTAAAGTTTACCAAAGCACCAGTAACATATGCTGAACCGCTCACAATTATGTCTCTACTTTTCTCTTTTTTTTCAAGAAGAAAATAGTTTTTTGGTCTTTTCAAGAATTTTTTATTTTAGTAACGGCAGCCATATTGAATGGACAATTGAGCTGCTATGGACACTTTAAAAGGGGGACCATCTAAGGATTGTTATTGTCAAGTTTTGTTCACTGCCTAGTGGTTTGAGATGGAAAGATTTTAATTTTTTTCTGATGTTTGCATTATCTTCCTATAATTTTTTTCCTGAAGTTTGCATTATTTTATATAAAATTCGGCAAAAAATCCAAAAGTTGAAGAAAAAATCACACAATACTTGTTGTGCTGCTCTGACTTGTGGTTGCCATTTTTGTAATTTTCATGTCGTCGTTTTGAGTTCATGTTCTTTGTTTTCAAGTTTTTGCATTGTGTCTGAATTTATTCTTTAGGGTTTCCAAAATAACCTTTTCTTTTGCCGATGTATATGAACAGCTCATAATTACGCTTCCACTATACAATCGCATTTGGCAATTTTCAAGAAAATTCAATTTAGTAACGGCAATGGAGGGAAAGCTGGAATTCCAGAATACTTTCGAAAGTATATCCAGGTTTTGGGTCCATTTGAACGCACGGTCCCAGATGAGCATATTTCTAATTGAAAAAAATACACAGGATGATAGCACTTGCTCGGCAAAATATAAAACAGAAGGGATAAGGAGTAATGCCAAAGAGACAATTACCAACTCCCCGTCATAAACAATACCAACATTAATTATGTGCAGGAGAAGTTCGTTTCTTGAACAACCTGTTTCCTTGTCGCTGGTTCGTCCAAACAAAGCAAGAGCTTGTAGAACATCAAAAACGAAACGTCTGTAGAATGATAACAAATCCATATAATGATAATATCTTTCAATTACAAGGTTTCCTCCCATAGTCATCAGTGTTAAAAATCTAATAAGGATTGATTGACGCCACTTTCAGCAGTATTTCAGCTATACCGATGCGGTCAGTTTTATTGGCAGAGGGAGCCGGAGTTCCCGGAGGGAACCGCCGACCTTGGGCAAGTAACTGTAAAACCTTACCACGTACGGTTGCAAGTCGAGCGCACAGTTTTGGTTGTTTACAAAGCAAGGCGTGAATGTGATAGATTACAGTGATTATACAGGTAAACCAACTACCTTAACCACTCAGCCATCCAGCTTCAAACTAGGATTGAAGTGCATACTGTAATCCATGCAAAAAAGGGATTTCAAACTGATTTTTTTATAGATGAAATAAAACTAATTAAGGTTAATGTGTAATCACCACGCTTTGAAATTATTCAACTATTTTGTTGTTTTCTATTGTTTTTTAAGCCTGTAGCGTTGGATATACATCAGAACGAGGTCAGAAGTGTAAGATATGTGCACCTAACACGTATGGAGTACGATGTGCCTGGAAATGCAAATGTTCCATTAATCAAAGGTTGTGTAGCATGACAAAAAAAAAGAGAGAAATTCTTACTTCTTAGAGTTCTTTTCTGTTATTATTTAATACATTTCTCTGAAGTCATTCTTTTGTACTAACTGTAAATAATTTTAAAAATTCTGAAATTCCAATATCGAGCTAAATGACTCATTTTTGCCGACATGACTTGTATCTTACTTATTTTCCTTTGAAAATGCCTGTACCAAGTCAGGAGTATGACAGCTTTCTGCCAATCGTTCTGTAAATTTTCGATTTTGTCAGTCTTATTGATTTTACTCTTTTGGACATTTCCCTTGGTGTTAAGTATTTTTTTATTACTTTTATTAATTCAGTTTCCGTCTTAAAATATAAGCTTTACCGATGTTTCAACTAAAGTAGCAAGAAAAGGTTAATTATTCCACCCCACTACTCTATCAAGTACAGTGTACACTAAAAACTGTTGTACGAAACATTTTTATAACGGAAGACCCAGCTTTCTTTTTGATTTCGAAGCCGAGATACTTTGGAGTAACTTTCTCGTACAAATATCTGTCCTCAGATGCTTTTTGGCGTTAACTTTTTGCTCTTCGGTATTTTTTGGGTTTTCAAACGTTTGGCCCATCGGCATCATTGGAGACATATTTTGTCAAATGTGCATTTGATGCACCGAAATTTTAATCATATCGTGTTTATTTATACCGAACAAGCAATTTTCGCTCACGTGAATTTCACGTGAAATGAAAATTTAACGTGAATTTCATGTGAAATGAGCTTATGGGTGAAATTCACGTGAAATTAACGTTGACTTCACATGAATTTCTCATTAAAAGTTACGTCAATTTCACATGAAAAAATTAACGTGAAATTCACGTGATTTTTTAAAACAATTATTTTTTTTATTGCACTCAGTTGATCAAAATAAAGTAAAAAAAAAATGATTTTTTTCATTTTTTTTTTACTCAAATTTCATATGTGGACAGACGGATAAAGGTGAATACGTTAATGTTAATGTTTCACGTGAATTTCTGGTATAAGCTCATTTCGGGTAAAATTCACATGAAAATTTTCATGTGAATTTCATGTTATTTTCACGTGAATTTCACTCGAGCAAAAATTGCCTGTGTATGCTGAGTCGACGCCACTGCTGGTGGACAATTAGTCCCTAAGGGTGTCACAAGCTTATTTGATAGTATTTCGATACAAATATACTTATTTATTTGTAATTCCCTCTGATTAAACATTAACGTTTTCACCTTTATCCGTCTGTCCATATGTTCCGGTATTTATCCACAGTTGGTTTTTTTTCGCTTTCCGACCAAAACATTTTCACGTCGATATAAGCAGCTTTCATTCCGCCCAAAACCATTTTCACCTGATATAAGCAGCTTTCACGTGTCGTGCAGGATTGCATTATTTTTGGTGCGATTTTGAATGGACATTCCGTAGATGATGCTCAACGTTGGCACTAAGGAAATGTTAGTCACTGACTATAATTTGGACTGCCTCGATTAAGATGAACTTCAAGATAGCAATTAATATAATATAAAACAAAAGTGAACATGAAACATAAGCGTACAAGAACAAATCGGTTCGAAGCGTTTGAGATTTTTTTTTCATTTGACTGTGCAAAATATGTATCATTAAAACAAAATAAAACAAAACAAGACAAAAATCAATATTGTCAACACGTCTTCCTTGGATAACTTTTATGCAACTTGCATATACATAGATTTTAATGCTTGCGACTTCACGAAAATGTTATTGGTATATAATAATTATGCTAAACAGGAAAACAGGGAAACTGTTGGTACCAAATCATTTGATATATTGCAGATGTGACGCGTCTGTTGGCTGCGTGGACATTAGCACCTCAGCATTTACTTTTGGCAAGAGTACAGTGGATAAAACTCTTGGTAAATTAACAAATCATATGGTTTAAAATCTAAGAGAGATTGGTCATGTTGGTATATATTTTAGTGTTATTTCTTATCTTAGAAACATAGATCGTATGGTTAAAATTGAAGATGATATGTACTATTCAATATTTGTTTTCGTCGTACTTTTCATACCAACGAAAATGCATACCAAACCTGTCTGTATTGCTTTAGAATTAACGACCTTTCGTCTGTAAAAGTATTTTTTACGATATAGAAATAATTGCGTAGATGGCGTTTTGTTGTCATCTAAAACACCTCTATTGCTCTTGAATTCTACATCTACATGGAAAATTAGAAAATGAAATTTTCGTTTTTAATTTACAATGCTAAGAACCTAAAGACTGTCTTGTATTGTTTCCTATAATTTATAACCGTCATGAGTACTGTAATTGATTCAATAAATTACTCGCTGATCAATGTTTAGAGCTTTAAAAATATGTTTCATTCAGGGTCTCCAGCAACGTTTTCTGAAACTAGAGGTACAGACACAAGTGAAAATCCTCAGACAGACATTAGTACAGGTAAGAGAAATTCTTTCAGTGATGAAGAGTGCAATATTTCAAAAACGTTAAATGACATTCCTGTTGTGTTAGACGGTAGAGAAAGTTACTGATGCAAAATTGTGCACCCAAATTTAAAAAAAAAATAAAACTACTGTTATTGAGTTGAGGTATAATTTAACATGTTTAAATTATAGTTTAATCTGTTTATGTCCTATTTTGCTGGTACCGTCCGTCTGCCTGAAGCTTACGGATTTGCCAACAACGTCATTCATCACATAATGACAATGTGTGAATTGTATCTTTCCTTGTCACTGTCTCACGGTCGGCTCGCATCTCATATACGGAAGAGGTGGATTGTGATTGGCTACTCTATGGTACGAATACTGCATACATAATATATATCAACAGATAAATTTAATTACTACTTGTACAAAATAAAAAAAAGTGTAAATAAATGAATAGAAAATTATTTTAGATACAATGAGGACTAGAGTAGCATCCCATAAGCATGATAAATAAACTGGTTTTTCTTCGTTTATGAAAACAATATTGCGAATTGCAAGTTGCTTGAGCATTATCGCTATGAAAAATAACAATTGTATAACTTATTTTCAATTTTTTTCCTTCTAAACGCACATTTTATTAATTATTTTTATGAAATAACAGTATCGTGTTTGAAAATTCGGGATCAATTTGTTGATTTGATGATCACAAATTGAGTAAACCGCTACAAACAATCCGATTCATGTACTCATAACGAAAGAGATATATCCTCCGAGATGTATGTATTTATTTATTCCACAACAAAACAGTTTGATACAACCACAGAATCATATCACGTATGCCTTTGGTACCCAAAAATGTGTTTGACATCTACTCGTGGAGTGCTTTAATTGATATGCTACACGATCCTATTCGAACATTTTTTCATTTTGACCACACCCATGCCCGACCCCCTTTGTAACCCAAAATGTGATGTTTGACATATACTCACCTAGTGCTTTGACTTGATATAAGACACTTCCCTATTTGAACGACTTTTGAGTTGGACCACGCCCATGCCTGACCCCTTCGGAACACAATATTGTGATTTACGAGTGCTTTAATTTGATATTCTACATGACCCCATTCTGACGACTTTTGAGTTTTTTCGACCACTCCCATGCCCGACCCCCTAATGGAACCAAAAAATTGTGATATTCGACATCTACGCACCGACCCTATTCGGAAGACCTTTGAGCTGCACCACTCACATGCCTGACCCCCTAATGGAACTAAAAATGTGATATTTGACATTTACTCGCCCAGAGCTGCTTAACTTTGATATGTTACATGTACATGACCATGTTTCTATTTTTGTTTTCTCATTTGGGGTTTCCCCGATGGCCGCCGTCTTGCCCCCTTGGAACCCTACGCTTTTACGGTTGACTTAAAATCCTCTTTCCCTTCTACTACGACCATCAAATCAAAAATTGATACCGACAAGTCTTCAAAAACGTTACTAGTTTATCACCTATTTTAATTCATGTAGGAAGTAATTCCGTTTAAAATACAATCTTAAAATCAGGAAAAGACGTCTGTGCTTGTGCATTCAATTTCAAGGTATCAATCGTGAATATATACCCTGAAAGTTTCAGCATCATGCAATCAAAACCGAAGTTACAACGAATGTTGCATTAGAAATTTCATTCTCATACTTATATATTTTTTATTTTAATCGGTCGCACCGACATACTAAATGGAAATACACACATTTTAGCTTTATTTTTTCCGCGTTTTCTCAGTTAGGCTTTGATGTAAAAAAAAATCAGTTTACGTCCCGGATAATTAAAATTGATGGCACTTTACTGAGTGCAATATCATGTTTTATGGACTTTTCAAACAAACTTGACAAAGAAATACATAGTAATCTTTTTATCACTTTCTAGTACGGTAAACATTTGTAACAAACTTGACAAACAACTCTAACACGGTAATCTTATTTCAACTCGGATAACGCATCTGCAATTTTTGACCGACAGATACAGCGAATTCGTACATTTTGTAATTATAAGGACGGAACGAGGTTTTTGGTGAGAGTTCACATCTGTTTTTGATTGTTTCTACATGTTGTTAAGTTTCTTTTCTTTTGTCATGTTCTGGTTCTTGTTGTTAGTTTCCGCGTCTTTGCCTTGTCCTTGGAATCACGTGTTTAGGATTTCTGCATGACTTTCTGTTGGCGATATTCGTATCTTAAAAGGGAGCGGAAAAAGAAATAAGATAAATAATTTGTGCGACATTGAAAATTCATACAGTAGTACCGTGTTTTTGTTGACGTCAAACTTGTTGTCTTTAAAGCACGTGTAGTTTGAAATTTTGCGATTCATTGGGCTATGAAGGATCGATTTGAATAGGAGTCAAGAAAAACAGCGAGAAGGATATAAAAAAAAGGAAACGACCCTCCCCGGAAAATCCAGCTCAAAGACAAAGCCAAGAAAACAAAGACAAATATCGTATAGAACACTTAAAGTGAAATATGATCACTATATAAAACTAAAATGTGCAACTCGGAGTCCGCCGAAAGCATGGACCAGGTGGTTAGCGTCTTCTGCTTTTCTTGAAATACCCACCAAGTGTCTGATGTCATGTCCGGTAGGTCACGTTCGGAGACGAAGAAGAAGCCTATAATAAAGGTTACAAGTCTGTTGTCATGGTGGAAATAGATACACCATTACTGTCCACAATTTGATGATGGCGACCGTATATTTTTGTTGACTTGAATCAAGATGTAACATAACCCCAATTAAGAAGCTGATCAGTCATGAGTTTTGCACGATATAATGGTCACATGCTCTAGAATAATGTATGAGTTGTGAAATATAAATTCCAAATGATGATGCAGATGAGATATTATTACAGATAAATGGAAAACTAACTTTTTGAAATGGAAGTCACATGATCACATTCATATTAATCACATTGCCAGATTTCAATGAAACATACATGTAATGTAATGATGTGGCATTAAGAATCCTACATATATATATCTTCAACGATAAGAAAATTAGCACTCCTTGGACATAAAATATTAATCATTCGTATACCATGCAAGTTGTTAACGTCACGAAGCATTATTACTCCATTTTTCCTTTAGCTCACTTGGTTATGGGCGGGGTCATCATTTGTCACATATTACATTTGTAGGCGTCAGTTCTTGTCTGTCAAATATTGTTTCAGTGAATATAAAATATCGGCAACAGAAGCAACAGGTTCAAGGAGTAATCCAAAACTCGTGAATCCAGAGACAATTCAAAAGCGCGGAAATAAACAACAATCCAGGACAAAAACAAAGAAGAACTGAAAATCAAAAACATGTAGCTAACAAACTAAATAGAAAAAGACTACACGAGAATCAAAGCACTAGCAATGTGAACTCCCACCAAAACCCGCGAGTAACATCAGGTGCTCCGGAAGGGTAAACATATCCTGCTCCGTTAATGGCACCCGTCACATTGCATGTGAGAATATCCGGTGAAGTGTCAAGACGTGAGGTTTCAAATCCGGTATGACGAGAAATCTAACAGAAGATATCGTGTCGCATTTATGAGATAGATACACCATATCGATCTATCAAATTATGATGTATGTATGTACCAAATTCAATAACTGGATTAATCGTATACAAATGTACTAATTTGCTATTTTTTCAGAATTGAAAACGAGAGTATATGATGTTGAAAGTCCAAGTACAAAAGAAACAAATTCAGTGGAAGGAAGATCGGGTAAAATACCAATTTTAATATTGCCAGTTACAGATTAAAATGGGGCGTGTTCATCCGGTTATATCGAAATAAGCAAAGTGCTCGTGTCTAATGATAAGAAGACTAAGAAGACAATGTTTAAACAAGTACAAAGTATTGAAATTTTCATATTTTAGTGGTAAATCAAAACAAAAAAAATATTGAAATTTTCATATTTTAGTGGTAAATTAAAAACAAAAGATTGACAGAACAATAGTATATATGTTGCGTTCAGGTCGCAGTTGAGGAGGTGGAGGAGGAGGAGGGACCTCCGGTTCCTGTGCGCGTGCCTTCCGGTTCCGGGTCGCGTGCCTTCTGGTCACGTGCAGGTCACGTGATGACCGGAAGTGAGTAGCTTTTTCCCGCCATTTTTCTTTTTTCGACCTGTTGAGCAGGCTATTGGAGATCTGCGCATGGGTAGGCCGCCATTTTGATTTTCTGACGTCATCCGTGTATTTATAACGTCATTGGGGTATTTCCGACGTCATTCGGATATTTACATTTGCATGCGTCATTCGGGATTTGTGGACGTCATTTATGGTTTTCTTACGTCATAAGGGTTTTTTTTCTGAAGTCATTCGGGATTCGGGTTTTCCCCGATGTCCTTCGGTTGTTTCTGAGGTCTTCCAGTTTTTTCGACGTCATATTGGGTATTTAAGACGTCTGTCGGTATTGTTCGACGCCATTCGGGATTAATTAATGTTATTTGAATCTTTCGATGTCATTCGGGTTTTTCATTGGACAAGGCGTGAGTGCGGATGGTTGCTTTCAAGCAGGTCCGCGTTCGTGGTGGTCTGCTTTGTGTCACTGCATGTATCATTGCAGTGCAAAGGGGAGGTAATTTTCATGCCATTTTCTGAGTTCTCTCCCTTTGTTCTTGCATTTGTCTTCATTTTCTATGATTGGCTACTCATAGTTCACATCCACGCTTATGGGTGAGAGCCTTCGAACGCACAGTCGTCACTGGAGTGTTCAGGGGAGATAATTTCTGGCCTTTTCTGAGTAATCACCCTTTTTCTGCATTTTGTATACATCAATCTTTGATTGCCATCCTTAATTTTTGTCACGCTTATGTGTCAATAAAAGTAATAACAAAATACTGAACACCAAGGAAAATGTTTAAAAGAGCAAAATCAACTAGACCGACAAGATCGAAAAAACTACAGAACGATTGGCAGAAAGCCGTCATACTCCTGACTTGGTACAGGCATTTTCAAATGAAAATGGTGGGTTAAGCTAGGTTTTACGGCATGCCAAACCTCCCACTTATATGACAACTTTTATAGTTCTGTATGAAATAGCCTAAAAAGCTACTGTAAAATCCGGTGTCAAAGTAACACTGAGGAATAATCATTTCTAAATCTACGTACCTACTTTAAAATGCTGACATCTTCAATATTTGTATTGCAAAGGGGTATATGCACGTAAACACGTTGCACGAGAAATAATTTCATGGCAACACACTGTACCAGAAATAAGATTTCCCATGCATATAGATAAAGTCTCTGATTATGTACACAATACTATTGAAGTCCTGTATAAGCATCGAAAAAGTTCATGCAGAACTTGACATGGGCACAATAACGTACCCTGTCCCCCAAATGATGCTTAAAAGTACAAAGAAAACTGTAATTGCAAGCCAAAAGTCTCACAAAAGGGCAACAAATAAAACTACATGTAGGACAAAAAAGATGAGCCTGCATAGTATTTAAAGAGTAAACAAAGCCTAAGATTTGTAACACTGACAGAAAAAAACCATTTGATTTGAAAAGGGACTATGCTTTTTAGCTCACCTTTCCCAAAGGGCCAGTGTGATTGCCATGACTTAGAGTCTGTCGTCCATGGTCTGTCTTCCTGCGTATATTTTTTCAAAAATCTCTGAAACCACTGAGCCAATTGAGTCCAAATATGGCCTGGATCTTCCTTTGGGTATGTACTTTCAAAATTGTGCCCGATGACTATGCCTGTCTATAAACATGGCACCTGTTACTATAAATAAAACGGAGGGTTAAATGACAAAAAAAATCTCTTTAAATGACCAACACTGCTGCATTTGATGATGGAACTGGCTCAAATTATAACTTCAGAGAGATGATAAGGGGTTGTTTAACATATGTTTCGGGTTTTTCATTGAACATTGAACAATGTAATATGCAAATTAGGCATAATTCATCCAAAAAAAATATCATTTTGGCCACTCGGAACCAAACTTGGCTATAATAGTCTTAGGTGGTCCATTTTCAAAATTGTGTCCAGTGACCCAAACCTGCATCTAAGATGCCCCCTTAAGCGGGCATAATTAAACATAGGACCCTATGGGAAAATGTATAATTTTTTTTGTCTGAAACCATCCAATTTTAAGGAAACCTAGCATGGATGGTCCTTGGATAGGCCACTTTCTAATATAAAATCAAATCAAGTTTATTAAGAAAGCTCATTAAAGAACATCGAAAAATAAAGGGACGGAATAGTCTTCACAAAAACACATAAAAGGAAGACAAAACATGTGTAGTGGGAGACAAAGCTAATATCAAAAGTACAAATGTATACTGTATAGCGCTTATAT